>JANHZU010005577.1:23715-34299 GCA_032468055.1 Acrochordus granulatus | reverse complement strand
TGAGAACCACTTTATATCATTTCATGCACTGTTGTGACCCACAGAATACTTTGTGAAATTATCATAATGTGCATTTAAATCCTATGGGATTAATATGATTTTAAAATATGTATTCATTCTGGAGACGCTTTGATATTCTGGACATTTTTTTTCTTTTAAACCATATCCATCTAATCAGGTTCATGTTCTTCTTGCCTTCCTGGAGAAGACATCCTGGGAAATGATGAGACAAGAAAAACCTTTACTTTTTGTCACCAGTGTAATAAATTCCAAAAATTAATTTAATGACCAGACCAAATGGTGACAGAGTAGCCAAGTTAGTTCACTTTAGAAGTTACTCCAAAATATCCTTGGAGTGTCAGAATGGATCTAATTTTGCAAGACAAAGGAAGTGGAGCATTCTTCTTGTGTCTTCTGTCATGTTCTTCTCAGAAAACTCCTTTGGTGCAGACTTTTTTCTTCCAGCCCAGCTCTCTGGAAATGAGTTGGATTAGAAGAAAAGTGAATTATGGAAGCTAAATGTTAACATTAGACTATATCCTTCTTGGAAAGCTTGATTAAGTAAACATTGTTGCTGTTGTCACCTCTAGGTTGATCTTTTCCCAACAAGGCTGGCTGACTGCTACAAAGTGCCAGCCATGTTGTAATGGTACTATTCATAATGTTCAAAATTCATAATTTGTTCTTTTTCCATCCGTCTTTGTGGCACATGGCCCCAAATTCTTCCCAGCCTCTAAGATCTTAGTGTCAGATTTTGGAGACTCATTCAGATTTCCAGTTAGCACTGAAAGCATTGGATAAACTTGGGCCAGACATTGTCTCTCAATCTAATTCCCTTTATAGGATTGTTAGAAGGATAAAACAAGAAGTATGAACCATAGAAGTAATCTCAAATTATAATAAGGAAGAATTACATCAATCATCATATTTATTTAATGGTCCAATATGGAGGAATGAATCATGAGCATAGTATTTGAATCCACCTTGCATGTCTGCTCATCTGTCAATTTGACCAAAGTAAGCAGCAAAGTAAGCAGCATCCCAGAGGGTATGAGTTGGAAGGAATTTCTAATTGGCTAAGGAATTCTGGGACTTGAAATCCACACATCTTAAAGTTGCCCAGGTTGGACATGCCTGCTGTAGGCCATCTAGTTCAACCTAATTAGTTCAGGAATCTAATAAGGAATCATCCAGCCCCTGTTTGGGAATCTCCAATTAGATGGACTTTATTGCTGGTTTGTAAGCAGATTAGTTCAGTGCTTAATGCCATGAAATTCCTCCTGGTCTTCAGCTTGAATCTTTGAATTTCAACCTGTTGGTCTTGTATACTTGTATATCATTTATACCAAATGATACCAAATGTATGTTGGTGAAGATAAGCAACTTTTGTGGAAAGAACAATACCATCACTACATTTTCCCTTTGCTCATCTTTTTCACACCTTTTCACAAAAAGGTGAACAGTTTTTTCTCCTTGGTGGAGAGAAAGAAATTGTGTTGCAGCTAAACAAATCGGATTTTCCTAGATGATGATGTTGCTGAAATCAAATATCATTGATTAATCAGTGCATGAGGCCAGAGATAGAAGCTGGATTAATCCTTGTGGCTATCACAACTCTTGGCAAAATCATTTTCCTGTTTTTTAACCTACACCCCAATCAGTAAAAGCAAAGGGGCAAGAATATAAAATGTGTCTCCTCATTTCTCCTTCATTGCATCAGTTACAGTCTTAGGAAAATTTCAGATTCAATTCATTATTTGCTCGTAGTATTTAAGAACTTTATTGGGATAGCCCAAATACTGCAGATCAAAATGCAGGTATCTCTTATATGAAGAATTTAAATAGATCATTTGAAAAGAGCAAATCTTTTTTCCAATGATCTATTTAAATTCTTTAATCTCGATTTGCAGATTTATGCATTAACAATTAAGTTGGGGTGGGAATAAATAACGTCACACACCACTGTTGTTTGTTTTTGTTCTGATAAAGATACTTGTAGAGTACACGGATAAATCAGGGACAACATTACTTTCTGTCTGTAATCTGTTGCAATGTTGTGTTATTGGAATTTTTACTTGAGACAATTTGGTGTTTGGAGATTAAATTGAGGAAATGTCTTATTTGCTGTGTCCAATTTTTTGGCCTGGGATAATAACTCCTCTCTCTTTTAGTAAGTCCCTGAAGGAGAAGGGATCTGTTTGCTTGGTTACACACTTTTCCTTGCCAAGAACAACAATCTGTTTTCAGTTTTGTACATGCCATCAAACTAAGCCTTCCTGACTAAGGAAAGGTCAAAATTGTGTCCTATCTCTAAGTGTGTTATGTAGGCCATTAATTTTCAGACTTTTTGCAAGACATAGATAAGGGTTAGAAGCAGCAGAGAAGAGCGGGAAGAATTGGGGGGGGAAGAGGAGAAAAGAATGCTGACATTCTTTGGAACATTCCCTAGAATATTAAAATGAGTCTCATGTTCAGACTGAAAAAAAAAGGACTATCACAGAATTATGTCTTATGCATCGTTGAGGTGCTTCCAGACCAGATTTGGTCATGGTGGTCCATGCTTGGCTGAGTTGTATGTTCTTTGGAAGTGTTGAATTGGAAGAAGTTGCTCTGCAATTAAATTTTACAATTAACATATTGATCTTAGTCTACAGAGGTATTTGCGCTCCATGATTTGATGTGGAAAAATATCCGGCCTATTATGTGAGGCTTGAAGCAATGTAGCCAAAGGCACTAAACACTATGATGTGTGCAGGGATGTTGGAAGCAATCTTGAGTTATAGGTAATAAAACAATAAGGCATGATACAACTTTGAAAGTGCCAAACGAGTCTGAAGTAGACAATTTTCCACAGAAAATGTTGACTCTGGAAAACTGTCCAGACTGTCTTTCCACATCTTGGTTAGATCCATTTTTGATGAATCAACAAGATATGTTCTGAATGGGTGTCCTTTTGACAAGTGTGCAAAACTGATGCAAAGTACAGCAGCTTAGCTGCTAAGTGGCACATGATACAAGCATCATATGACACCTATCTAGAAGTTCTGAGCTGGTCACCAGTGACTTTCCTAAGACAATTTAAGATGTTGGGATCAACCTGGATCTCTAAATTATTTAGAACAGGTATGTTCAGCCTTGGCAACTTTAAGATGTGTGGACATCAACTCTCAGAAGTCCATACATCTTAAAGTTGCCAAGATTTAACACCCCTGGTTTAGAATCTAAGAATCTGAGCCTCTCATGTGAATTTTGGGCTGTTGATCTTCAACAGAGGACTTTTTTTTAAGTAGGCCCTTGCTTAGCCCATGGACAAGAATCTTTTCTTCATTCTTCCCAAGTTCTGGAACGCATTTCCTTGGAAGTTTTCTCTGCTTCTCTCTCTCTAGTATATCAAGATCTCTGAAGATTCATTTCTTCAATTTTAACTGCAAACAGAGCCAAATATATTATGTTTTTAACTTTTGACCTTTAGTTTTTTTAAAAGCTTTGTTAGTTGCCTTGTGTGCTCTTCTTGAGCAGAAAAGCAGGCTACACATTGAATCAATCAGTAAATAAAATAATCACAAGCCCTATTTAAGCATGTTCTATTGTTTCCTGCCCTTGCCAAAAGCATGGTCTCCCAGTAGCCTTGCAGCTGTAGGATTCTCATGACAAAAAGTTTATCTCGATTTTATTTATATCATGAGGATAAAGGTCTCTCCAAAATGGATGGTGATTTTATTGAAAGATATTTTTATTTGATTTTCTGGAAACATAGGATCACTAATATGTTCAGGGATGTTCTTGAAACATGTTTTATTTGACAAATGAGGACTTTAGGATTCAAGGTCACGTGGGAAGTTTTTTTGAAGCAAGTTTCTTTCCCCCAACCCTTGAACAAATAAATGAAAATTATGCTGTGAGGTGGCAGTGTATAGCCACTGCACGACTTAAGTTGTTTCTGGAACAATGTCTATAATACAAAGAGTTCTATATATTTAAATGTGGCTGAGAATGAAAGAGAAAAGAGAGAAAAAGTAGCAGAATTATTCATTTGAGGTCTGATTTCATTATAATTTTTAATTCAATGGCTTTTCAGTTGAAGCTGACGCTAAAAACAGGCACAAAACAAAACCTTATTAAAAGTTAACACAGAAATCAGATAATGTTTAATCTGCAGGGAGTTATATGGCAGTAGAAATCAGAGCTTTGAACTCAAACACAAACTAAATAGTTTCCTCTTTTGCTGCCCTAGGAATCTTATAAAAAGAAAAATCTTAACAGCTAAGGAATAAAATGGTACTGACGGTTAATTACATCATCTGTCCATCATCTCATGCACTGGGTGCAAATAAATCTATGTGAAATTTGAAAAGTGTCATCATTATCAGTGAAGGCTTGAGAGGAAGATAAGATATCCATCAGGGATTTTTGGAGATGAAGAGAAATAGGAAATATCTTGGGAATATTCTTCCATGCTAATATAATGGTGAAATAGGTCAAAAAAACATAAAAAGGCATCAATTGATTAAAATCAAGCCCTTCCCTATGTATGTAATACATATAAAATTGGCCATGGTGATCCTTTCTTTGGTTGAATTGTGTGTTTTCTGGAAGTGTTGAATTAGAAAAAGTTGCTCTGCAAATAGGTATAATTCCAATTAGCATATTGATCTTAGTCTACAGAGGTATTTGCACTCCATGATTTGATGTGGAAAAAAATCCAGCCCGTTATGCGAGGCTTGAAGCAATGTAGCCAAAGGCACTAAACACTGTGATGTGTGCAGGAATGTTGGAAGCAATCTTGAGTTATAGGTAATAAAACAATAAGGCATGATACAACTTTGAAAGTGCCAAATGAGTCTGAATCTCAGCCACCATCTGCCTCTTTTTGACCTCCATTGCTCCTGCAAACAGCAAAGAAGTACTGATGTAATGAACTCTTGCCATTAATATTCTTCTTGCTCCTGGGCTCATGAGATACTTTCTACCCATAGGGTAGGGTCTCTGCATTTTCTACACTTATTGGTAGGAAAATCACATGATTTGTCCTACACACAGATTGAATAGCCTTGACTGCCCTTTTAAATGTCTCAAGGAAGAACTGTATTCTTTCTCCTAAATTACTTCAGATGTTTTGCATGCAAATATTTGTAGGTTTCATTCTATATAATATCAGTAAAATTAAGTTTTGTTCATTTTGAATTCCTTGGCTTAATTGTTAAGTGAATGGCATTGTTTAATGGTTAAGATATTGGACAGAAGAGACCACAGCTCAAGTGTTTCTTCAGCTATGAAAACCCTTGGATGAAGGGTCAGACATTCTCAGCCACCTTCAAAATTGATGTTGGAACAATGGAAAGAGGGATGGTCTGTGTCACTTCCTGTGTTAGATGTTTTCACTTCCTGAAGGAAAGGCAGAATATAAAGCCAAATAATCAAAAAAGAAAACTACAATTTATTGTAATATTGTTGAGTAACACTGCTTGGATTCAGAATTATTTAACAAAGACGGTAATTAAAACCTTATATTGTGGAAATCCTTAAAAAATCAATTAAAATTGTAGCCTCAAGATTGTCCTTACTCCATGTTAGAATTGTGGTCAAGATGCCAAAATATATATTGGAGATAAAAATAATATCGGGGAATAAAACACTTAAGTTTTTTTAAAAAAATATAATTTATATAAAATGAAGAGTAGAGGTGTGTAGGGATACAAAAGAGACTCATCAAGTGTTGCTGTCAAGAAACTAAACCATCCTTAAGCCATTAGGGCTCCTTCATGTGGATTAATTAAACAAGCCTTCAGAGTGGCTGTTTAGAAACCAGTGTGAAATTGAGGCAGGTGTTGAACAGATGCAGTGAGTATCTCAGGAGTAATAAGTGTGTTTTGTTACAGTCAGAGTATTGTTAAGAAAAATATAGCTTATCCTTAGAAATGTATGTCACAATGAATTCTAGTTCTTCCTTTAGTGTGAAAGCCCACTCATATCACAGGATTATTGTGGAGAAAATAGGAGGCAGGAACATTATGTAGGTTGTTTTGAGTTGTACAAAATAAATATAACTGCTTGGAGTGGATGAGAGTGGATTTTAAAAAAATAACTAATAATAATTTTTAAAAATGCCTGAATACAGCTTTTGTGGTGCCCATGGAAGCCGAAGAGCTTTATAAAGGAGAACCTGTCTCAAGTGTAATGTATGAACAGGCTGGAAGTATCTTTGTGCATGGGAACACATAAAATTAACCAAGGCACTTTTGCACTAGCATGCTGAGGACACAGTAGCATTCATGGATGGGTGGCAGCATAGGATAGAGGTGCTTCTCAAAGCATGTTAGTATGAGTGAAAGACCCTTCCTTGGAGCATTAAAGTAGTTGCATCTTTTAGGAAGCACCATGTGGCAGTTTGAAGGACTTTCTTCAGCTATCTTTGTCCATCTGCATGTCTTCTCAGAGCATCATTGAAGTGCTTTTGAAATCTTTGTACAGGATGCTGCTACTTTGACACCTTCAAGAGAAGAGATTTGGTTTGGGTATGCTTATCACAATCCTACTGATTAGAAGCACTTTGTACCTTATTATCTGTTGCTCCTTGACCTTCAAGTGTAACTTTTGGAAGGTTGAAGGAGCCTTAGTAGAAACCACTGGAAAGGTTTGCTTGTAGTTGGCACATTTTCCCTACTTTTTTAACTCCTGTCTACTAACTCAATACCAGCTGTTAAAAACCACTTCTGAAAATGCTAATAAAGGTATTCTTTTTCAGATTAATCCACATTATCCAGATGGAGAAAAGATTCTGGTAAGTCTAACTACTTTAAATAAAATGTGGAGAAATGTTTTGTACAATCATCTTAGGAAGGCTCTGATACTTAACATTAGAAACAAATGGGACTTCTGTCTGTGTGGGTCTCTCAACATTTTTTTGTCACAGAACTAGCAGTTTATTTAAATGTATTGGCAATGGACTCTGGAGTTGTATTTAAAAATTCAACACAACCTTTCATTTATTCATTTACTTTAAAACAGGACAGTATCTTCTTTAGGCAAGAGCCATCCAATCAGTTGATAGCAAAAAATGGCACTATCCATCTTATCCCACCCCTCCAAGAAATATAAAAATTTACTCAGTTCTATGAGCCAAATTAAAAAATGAATGTTAAAAAATGAACTTCTTCATTGAGGATCTTTAGAGAAGCCATTTTGAATGTGAGGAGCCCTTATAGAAATCCCAGGAAACCTTCAAGTATTCTTCAACATTCAGGACTATGATCTATGGTTATTATTGTGTACTATTATACTTTAAACTCCACAGAGTTGCTTTCAATTATATTTGTGACTACAATTTTCTAGGGTCTGCAAAATGGCAGTGCTATGAGTGATCCCCATCCATTAATCCATGTGATAATATCTCATGTGCAAAAGAAGTGGGCTTCATTTGCAACAATGTGCTCTCCACCTTGTAAGATCTGCCCCCCTCCCTTCCCATAAAAGCATTAATAAATATTACCTACTGCCTTCTTCAATCTAGACCCAGGCAAGTTAACACCTAGAAGTCTTGACCAGCATGTTGGGTCATCCAGCCTATTTGGAAGGCATCTCTTTAGGCAAGACTGCCTGATATATTCCTGGAATAATATTTCCATGTTGTGTTTATAGCGTTTATAGCAATTGTGTTTATAGATAATAAGCCAGAATCCCTAGATTATTCTGTTGAATAAATCTCATGCTAGCTGGATTTACAAGCATGCTTAACCAGGTCAGTTAAAGCACTATTAGATACATTCACACAACATGCTGAGTTTATTTATATAATCTTAGTTTTTTTTTTATAAAACCTGCCCATTAGATTTTTTTCAGAATTCAACCCATTATTGAGAAAAAAATTAATTGAGCACCTCATAACTGATGTATATGTAGCCTGGTGACTCCTACTTTGATCTTTTCACTTGCCCAAATAAATAAAACAGAAAGAATTACCTTTAGTTGGTGTCTGAAACTGGGATCTTAAGAGTTGACAACATTTATCAGCTAACAGCAACTGAGTCATGGAGGTTAAGATTCTTCTTGTACTGGGCCAAAATCTTTTGCTCTGTCTTGGTTATTCTTTAAAGATTTGCTACATTCAAGATTAGGTCAAAATTGTCCACATTTTCTGTGTGATTATTACATGATACAAACCATCCTTTGTTAGACCATCCTTTGTAGCAGGTAGCTTTGGTATAGAGAATTGGGACATTAAACCATAGTCATGGAACAAGCGCAGATGTTTCTCCATTGCTTCTGGGATGATTGTGTAAATATTGGATTTAGTTCAAGAGCCACCAAGTAGGCCTTTGCCAGCTTGTGTCTTCTGACTTAAAAATGCCCAAGCCTTAGCATTTTGGGAGAGCAGTGGGTATGAAAGCTTAGGGTTGAACTTGTATCAGTCAACATCCTCAGGTATTACATGGCATCTCAGAAACATAGTCAGGCTTGAGATCTTGATGGTGAGACATTAATGATAGTATAGATTCCATCTTCCAAACATTTTTCAGGAAGGGCAAAGACACTTCCTTACTTGACAATCCAATTTGTGTCATGCCAGGGGTGCTGTTTTTTGCCTTTTAACCTGAATTCAGCAAGAACTACCTTGGTTGCAGAATGAAAGAAGCAAAGATGAATGTGAAAACTTCCTCTGTGTTTTCAGTTGAGAGCATACACCTGTGAAGGCACATACATGCTGCTGAGTGGGCATAAAAGCAACTCATAGGCCATCTGGACCCTGAGAAATTTATTATCATTGCTCCTTATTTGGTTGTTCCACCCAGGTCAGGATCAATTGAGAGGTATCTAAATACTTCTTACAGAATATACTTCTCCTCTCTTGCCTCCTCTCAGTCCCCTTTGCTACTTGTTCTTTCTGCTCAGGGCACAATGACTCACTGAAAATATGATGGCTCAGAAATGAGTCAGCATTGGAAAGGCCTTGCGAGAGAGCCTAGCAGTACTCTTTCTGTCAAGTTCAAGTAACCTTCAAGAGCAAAGTGGGGAATAATTTGCTTGGCTTGCAATTGGGAAAGAAATACGAGAACAAGAAAACAGGAATCGTTCTAATCTTCTGGCCTCCAGTGTCCCTTATCACAGTATATTACTTTCAAGTTGCAAATACTTTTAAATACTGAAAGAGTTTTAATATGGGAACTCCAGATTAGGGGTAGTCCTCATCTTACAATCACAATTATAGCCAAGGTTGAGAAACACTGGATTAAAGCCTTAAGCTTCTCCAGTGCATGGCAGAAAGAAAGTCCTCATTCCACTGTCAAATTCCACTCAAAATAGTACGGTGAGACTTAACAGTCATATTCTAAATAAACCAAGTAATCCTTGTTCCATATCAACAGAAAGATAATGAACTTTTAACTTCAAAGAAGAAGCAGCAGGCAGGAGAGAAGATCATGTATACTTTGGTGTCTGTTCCTCATGGAAATGACATTGCCTCTCTTTTCGAACTGGATGCAACTACTCTACAACGGGCTGACTGCCTAGTTCCAAGGTACTGTTGTATACATAAATATCGTGTGGGTGTGCTTCCTTTGATCTACCTGTCTGTCTCTCTGTCTTAGGTTCTTCCAAACAGAGATTCTGTCTGAAAGTCAAGAAGCAGTGAAGTCAACTTTTGCTTTGGGTTACTCTTGGATGCATCTTTAGTATTGGAGGTTGGAGTGATGCAACTGTTCTACAAGTGACATAAGCATCACAGCCATGCACAACAAATATCTTTTCATTGATAAATCCAATTCAAAGGATTAAGGAGCCCCAAAATTAAGAACCCACCTAGGTGCTTAGCAATAATTCTTGGAATTATATGTGAAACCTAGCTGAAAAGTGGAGATGCTTTATGATATTTCTCCTTGCATATGATATATTGTAAAGTCATCTATTCTCAGAACATACACTTTGATTAATATTTGCCTAGACCAGAGTCAAAGGGCCTTCAAACGTCAAAGGGTTTCCTGGCCAATGCCTGGTCAACAATCTGGGCATACTATATTTTATAAAGCATCACCATAGAATCATAAGGTTGGATTGGAAGGGTGTACTGCCTACTTTAAGCTCTGCTCAGTGAGGAAATCCAAATTGAAATTAATCAGCTAGATGGGATGGCCTTGGATTGAATACATCCAGTGAAGGGAAGCCAACTATCTTTCTGCATCATAGGTTCCATTCTTGGTCTTCTCTTACTAGTAGGAAAAGGGACTTCTCTTCTACCCGTTTACTAGTTTTTCCCTACCATTTAACTGGAATCTGCCTTCCTGTAATAATGTAGACTATTATTCTATAGCCTGCATTCTGGGGTGATGGAAATCTTGACTTACTGCATAATTCTCCTTTAGTGACTAGAAAGTATTGGAGTATATGTATAGAAAGATACCCTCCATGTCTTTTTCCAAAATTAAATATAGTACACTCTGTTGTAGAATTTGATCCCCTTTATTGCCCTTCGCCCCCCAGTGAGGCACCACCTTGCTGTGGTTGGGGGGCTTGCGTGCTCTAATGAAGATGAGAGCTCTGCCAGAGGTTCAACCATACTGGACAGGTCTCATCAGAGGAGCCAGACGAAGA
>JANHZU010005576.1:341004-352483 GCA_032468055.1 Acrochordus granulatus | reverse complement strand
ACATTGGGTCATGCAACAGGACAATGATCCCAAGCACACCAGCAAATCTACAACAGAATGGCTGAAAAAGGAAAGAATCAAGATATTGCAATGGCTCAAAGTCCAGACCTCAACCTGATTGAAATGCTGTGGCAGGACCTCAGAAAAGTTGTGCATAAACAATTGCCCATAAATCTCAATGAACTGAAGCAATGTTGTAAAGAAGAGTGTGTCAAAATTCCTCCACAATGATGTGAGAGACTGATACAGACATGCAGAAAATGATTATTTCAAGTTGTTGCTGCTAAAGGTGGTTCTGCAAGCTATGTAAGCAGTAAGGGTGTGTTTAGTTTTTCACACATGGCTCCTCCATTTGGGCTTTCCTTTTGTTAAATAAATGATGACTTGGTATAACATGTCATGTGTTCTTGTTCATCTGAGCTTATATTTACCTACTTTTAAGAACTGCTAAGGACCAGATGATTTTTACTTTGTCTGTAAAGCCATAGAACTCAAAGAGGGTGTACTTTCTTTTTCATGTGACTGTATATACATTTTTACTTTAGTAGTAAGAGCCCCAATAAACAGCTACTGCAACAGAAAGGTTAACTAAAATAGCTAGTTCAAATTAAGGGTCTGAATAAAATTGGTTTTGTTGTATACTCTGGATTTTTATGACCAGCTACTCAGAAGCAAATGAAAATCAGTATTCAGGTGAAATATTCTGGGAAGGTAGTCATGATAGCTCACTGAAGCAAAACTTAAAAAGTATCTCATGATACTGAAAGATTAGAAAGTATCTAATCTTAAAAAATTTTCTAGTGGTTCTGAAACAAGTTGCAAGCAGTCAATCAAATGCACAAAGCATAATGTTTACAATAGGTAGGATTATTCTTAAATTGGTGGTGGTGAAGGTGGAACATACATAAAAGCAAATAACCACCAAGCTTCCATCACATTCAGCCATAGTTATATTTCTGGAAAGTGTCATTAGTTTGCTATTGTCAATATCATTCAAAAGTGCTCAACAAACATTATTTTGATAGTCTCCTTGGGAAATGCAATGCAGAAGGCAGGTCAACTGTGGTTTCAAATCTTGGGGTTATTTTTTTCCACTTAACAGGTTCTTCAACTGGATCTCTCATTAGAATACAATTGGCAAGATTTAATATTTGCAGAAACTGGGAAAGTTTATGGTTTATGCTATAGGAAGATAGCATCTAGATCAGATCTTTTGAAGTGTGTCCCTTTTGGAGTGGGTTCTCCATTCTCCATCTGCATATCAGGGCAAGACAAAGTGTGCTTCATTGTCCAAAAAAGTTGGTCCCCCAAAGGAGCTATCATACATTACTGCAATGCTTTATAGGGCAAACACCTGTCAGTTAGCATGTGATATAATTATTTATTGGGCAGTTGCCAAAATTGTGGCCAATATCTTATTATGTGGATTTTTTCCTGCCCTTGCTAACTCAGTGTTCTGGTTCTGAAACATCTACAAGGAACAGCTGCACTTGGCGAACCTTTGAACACTTAAGTATTTGATTATTTTCCAAGTGGGTTCTGTGCAAATTTCAATTGTAACTGAACAATATAGGAAAAGCAAATGTGGCAGCTGAATTCTATCACTACCATTCCAGCTAGAAAGTATTCAATTGTGCCACTATGTTATTGCTCACCATAGCTTTGTCTCTGCAAGGAAATGTATGAGCAGTTACAGAGCAACAGTGCCATGTCCGACAGAAGCATGTGGTGCTCATCTCCATTTCATAGTCAAAGAGCCAGCGTTGTCCAAAGATGGTTTCATGGTCATGTGGCTGGCATGAACACGGAATGCTGTTACCTTCCCACCAGTTTAGGCAATATGTATTTATCTACTTGCATTTTGCATGTTTTTAAACTGCTATGTTGTCAGGAGCTACATCTCTAGATCATCATGATTTAGTTCAAGTAATTTTTACCACACCAGTAGAAACTTTTTTGCCTTGGAGATTTGTACATATTCTGGTCAAAACTGCCCTATCCTCATGAAGAGTTGTACACAAATTGCTATTTCATATGATTTAAGGCTGCTTAAAGCACTGGCATTATGATTCATACACAGAGCAGAAACAGCCAAGAATTCTGTGACTACTAAAACTCACAAGGAGCTCACAAGGCCATGAAATCTTGCAGCACAATGATTCTGCAGAGGTTATTTTATTGGCATTTATAAATGTTTTTAAAAGGCCTCTCAACATTTTCCTGGAATGTTAACATGGTTTCTTCTCTTGAATTAATGAATTCTTTCTTTCTTTTCTTTCTTCAGTTCATATGATTGTGGTTTAAAGTATTAAAATATTAATAATACTTTAAAACCATTTAATCATGTTTATATCAGCCCTTCACAAATCTAGTCATGGCAGAAAAGCCCAAAGAGGCAAGAAGTTCAGCAAACAGACTCCTCTGCCTGCCCAAAAAGTGACTTGTGAAAACAGCTGGCTAGCCCTGACCTCTTCCCAGATGTTCTTTTTAACAGCACACTTCATTTGTTTATGTTTTCACCAATGCTGAAAAGGGTGGCCAATTTTTTCTTTTCTTTTTTTGTTAAGGAGGCTTTGCAACATTTTGTAGGTGGTCTTGTAAAAGGGAAGAGGTATTTAACCTCACCCCATCCTCATCTCCCCAGGCCCTGATTGTTTATGTAGTGAACGTTGGTACCAGTCAGTGGCTTCAGATAGCAAGAATAGGCCAGGAGACAATTACAGGACTACAGCTGTGGGTCATGCTACGCACTGACATGACTGTTGTTCCTTTGGATTTGTGCTGGGCAAAGTGAGAGAGGAGAACTGGGCTCTTGACATAAATCTACTCAGGCACATGTATACAGAAAAGCAGATGTATATATTAAAAGGTATGCCTGAGAAGAATGGGATAAAGTCTTATCAGCAAGAGTTTGGGTGGTCACAGCACTCACCCATGGCAAAGAAGAAGTAAGACAGCCTTGTGCCCTCTTTGTACACTGAGGCTCGAACTCCCAGGATAATAGCCTGGAATTTGGGGAGTTGTTAAGTCTCAATAAAACTGGCTAAGAATGCTGGAAGTTTAAGTCTCAACCTTCTGGAGAATACTAAACTGGGGAATACAGGTTTAGAATATCCTATGCAATCTATTTATTTGTTTTGAATACTAATAGTATATTTATTGGTTTTTGTTATGTTCAATACCAGCAGTGTTTAAACTGCCTTGTGGAAGGAAAAATAGGAACAAATAATAATATATGGGATGAAATTAAGATAATAACCATAAAGAGGAATAGGAAAAGCCTTTGCTCTTTTTATTTAATTGGGTGCAAATTTAATACAAGCGAGGAGAAGGAAGAGAGTGAGGACTATACCAAAAATCAGATGGTGTAAACTGAAAGAGGAAGAATTTTGTGTGAAATTTAGGAAGAAGGTGAGTCAGATCCTGAGCATCAATAGGAGGTATGGGATGACTGGGCAACTATTGCTAATGTGGTGAGGGAGACAGCTAGGAAGGTTCTTGGTTTGACATCTGGAATGCGTAAGGGAGACAAAGAGACTTGGTGGTGAAAAAGTTCAGGAAAGCATAAGAAGAAAGAAACAGGCAAAGAAAAATTGGGATAGCAAGAGAAACGAGGAAAGCAGACAAGAGTATAAGGAGATGTGAAACAGAGTGAAGAGAGAAGTGGCAAAGGCAAAGGAAAAGGCATATGATGAGATGTATGAGAAGCTGAACTCAAAGGAAGGAGAAAAGGTCTTGTATCAACTGGTCAGACAGAGAAATAGAGCAGAGAAGGATGTGCTGCAGGTTAGGGCGGTAAAAGACACAGACAGAAATTTGCTGACAAACTAAGAGAGTGTTTTAGGTAGGTGGAAGGACTACTTTGATGACCTGATGAATGTAGGAATGAGAGAGAGAGAGGAGGTTTGATGAGACAGACATAGTGAACCATGACGTATGAGAAATTAGTAAGGATGAGGTGAGGTGGGCTATGAAGAGGATGAAAAATGGAAAGGTAGTTGGCCCAGATGTTTCTAGGCTGACAAAAATAATAGTAGGAAGTGGTACCTTCCATCTATAAGACACTTCCTCATTCGTTGTCCATGCTGTGTTGATTTCATCATTCTGATTTGTGAGTGCCATTATTTGTTGTTGTTCAATCAGTATGTCCAACTCTTTGTGACCCCATGGACCACAGCATGCCAGACTCTCTGTTGTGCATTGCCTTCTGGAATCTGCCCAAATCCACACCCATTGCATCTATGATACTCTCTAAACATCTCATCCTCTGCCAACCCCTTCTCCTCTTCCCTTCAATCTTTCCCAGCATCAGGGTCTTTTCCAATGAATCCTCTCTTCACATTATGTGGCCAAAGTATTTGAGCTTCAGCTTCAGTATCTGCCCCTCTAATGAGCAATCAGGGTTGATTTCCTTTAGGATTGACTGGACTGATCTCCTTGCAGTCCAAGGGGTTCTTAAGAGTCTTCTCCAGCACCACAATTCAAAGCATCAATTCTTTGGCACTCAGCCTTCCTTATGGTCCAACTCTCACATCCATACATTACTACTGGGAAAACCATAGCCTTGACTATATAGGCCTTTCTCAGCAAGATGATGTCTCTGCTTTTTAATATGCTGTCTAGGTTTGCCATAGCCTTCCTGCCAAGGAGCAAGCATCTTTTAATTTCACGGCTGCAGTCACTGTCTGCAGTGATTTTGGAGCCCAAGAAGGTAAAACCTGTCACCGCTTCCATTGCTTTCTCTTCTGTTGGGACCAGATGCCATGATCTTAATTTTTAATGTTGAATTTCAAGCCAGCTTTTGCACTCTCCTTTTTCACTTCATCAAGAGGCTCTTTAATTCCTCTTCACTTTCTGCCATTAGAGTGGTATCATCTGCAAATCTGAGGTTGTTGATTTTTCTCCTGGCAATCTTAATTCCAGCTGATGATTCACCCAGCCCTGCATTTTGTGTGATGTACTCTGCACATAAGTTAAATAAGCACAGTGACAATATACAGCCTTGTCATACTCCTTTCCCAGTTTTGAACCAATCTGTTATTCTATGTCCGGTTCTAATTGTTGCTTCTAGACCAGCATGCAGGTTTCTCAGGAGACAGGTAAGGTGGTCTGGTACTCCCAGACCCGAGAGCCGTTTTGTAACAGGATGAGCTCCTGTTATCTGCCTAGCTTCTGCCAACCTAGCAATTTGAAAGCATGTAAAAATGCAAGTAGATAATTCTTTGGTGGGAAAGGTAACGGCATCCGTGCGCCTTGATGTATAGCATGCCAGCCACATGACTACGGAAGCTTCTTTGGACACACTGCCTCTTCAGCTAGGAAACAGAGGTGAGCACTGCCCCCCCCCAGAGTTGGCCATGACTGGCTGGGGAAATCTTTACCTATATGCTAAGTTAGTACAGCAGTATGAAGCTCATTTATTCTGAGATTACTATATTTTATTTTGAAGTGCAGAGCTATATAAATATGCCCTTTATTTCATCTTCTCATTTTGAATGTTTGTTTGAACGTTTTATGTTTTTATTTTTCTTTCAAATGAACTATAAATTATAGTAAACCATTATAGTGTTGCACCAAAGGCACTGGCTTTATAAGATCCATAACAGTACAGCAATATCATATATGAGATTTGCCTGTACAAGTAGTCCTCAATTTACAATCATTTAACAATAATTTGAAGTTATGATGGCCTCAGAAAAAGTGACTTATGATTTGTCCTCACACTTATGACCGTCATATCATCTCCCCATCACATGATTGCAATTCGGGCACTTGGCAATGGGCTCACATTTATAATAGTCTTGTGTTCACGTGATCACAATTTGTGACCTTCCCACTTGGCTTTTGACAATCAAGTCAGTTGGGGAATTCATTTAACAATCACAGTGAAAATGATCATAAAATTGGGATTGGTTACATGATGACGTACTTTACATCTGCACCGACTTATGATTATCCCAATTGTGGTTATAAGTCAAGGACTCTTTATAGAGCTATTTAAAGATTCCTTTGACCCATTACTCCATAAGCAATGCTCATTGCATGTAAGGACCCTGTAAAAGGTCTAACAAATGTTATGGGAAGGGTTGATCAAGCATTATAGAAACAAATGCCCTTTTGGAAGCTAGGTGAAAGCTTGCAACCCTGCAATGAGACAGCAACCTGAAATGATCAGTAATATATGGATGGATTCCTACCACTGACAATACCAGTGACCAAATAATCAATGAAAGATGTCAGATCATATTCACAACAAAAAATAGTGTTGGGAGAATTGGGGGGAAACATGGAACAACTAAAGATGCTGTTAAATTGCCGCAGGTATAGGCTGGGGATGAGAATGAGGCAATACCATGAAATGGCAGAAAAAATAGTAACCAGGACACATTTGTGCCATAGTTAGGAATAAATGAGGAAATGCCCAATGTTTATTTGTAGTTGATTTTCATGTCAATACTCCAGATAACCAGTGGACAGAATGACTGTAAATACATAGTCCACATGGCCCTGACTTCATTTTAATGTTATTTGGAAAAGTGACTTCTGGAAGCACATTTTATTCTGCTGAAACAGATGCCAATTTCTTCTTTTTGCTCTTGGGGCTATTGGTAACAACTTCTTATTGCCCTTATTTATAAGGTGCCATAAACATTAACCACATTTTACAGACATAGAAAAGATAAAATTCTTGCTCTCAGAGGAGATGACAATGTTACTCAGACTTAAAAGATAAATGTAGGATAATAATTCAAAGTGATGGTGCTGAACAGGGAATTAACTACAATGGGTCTTCGCATATAAGCATCTGTACAGAAACATCAGTAAAGGAGAAGAAAATCCTCTGGAGCCATCAGATTTGGAAGCCAGCCCAACAGATGTTGTGTCATATGCCAAAAGAGACAGAGTAAAAAAGGTGATGAAATAACTATTAAATGGAAGAGCAGGTAAGGGCCACATGGGGTGGAAGGACAAAAAAAGAAAAACAGATTTTTTCCAGTAACAATTAATATACTTTGATACCTTTGGGACACAGTAATAGTAGTTGCATATTTGCTGAAGATTGTGTGCTTGGATCTGTTAGGACATTTTCATTTTTCAGTCCTTCTGAATCAGCTTAAAGATCTGTAATCATCTTCAAACCAGTATCTCAAATGTTTGAAATAAGGAGCACACCCAACTTCACTAAATCTCCTTACTCCATTCCACATAAAAGAGAAATAAAATGAATTGCTTGTATACATATAATATACACTGAAGAATAGGGCCAGTGTGTAAGCATTCCAAAAACGCAATGACATTTCATGTTGCTAACTTTGTTCACCTCACCTTTGTGTTATTTGTGCAGGAATAGACCTTCTCAAGATATTACAGCCTCTTCCTTTCATATAATTGTTGCATAGTCATTGATCATGTAGAGTAAGCAAAAGTTACGATGATGTGTACTTAAAATAAGAGAAGAGTTAGAGAATTTAAAACCCTGCCCTCCAAAACCATTAGAAACAGTGCTATAGCTGATTGCAACTTCATAAAAAACATGCTGAGTACAGATGAAATAATTTAACACTGTGCAGTCTTACACATTTGTTAACTAATTGATTAGTCCTGATTTCAGGAAAAGTACAATTAAAAGAAAGGACTTCCCCTGTGTTTTATGGGTCAGAACTGCTTGGAAAAAGCACTCCTATTTACTGTATTGAAGGAAGTTTCTAAACCTGCAACAGTCAAACAACAGTAAGAGGAGACTTGAAAAGCCTGCTAAGTATTATGAGAGATTACTCTTAACTAGTTAAAACTATCTTCTACTGCAAGTTCGTGGGGGATGAAGTACCATTTACAAATGTCCATTAAATTCACTAAATTAATTTTCATATCACTGGCATTATTCTTCAAGCCCCTGGTTTACGTCTTAAGGCTTCTAATGTGCCATATTATTTCTGTGGTACTAGCTTTTGGAATTTAAAATTAATTATTAATAAGGACTGGAAGAATACTTGTGGACAGACATGCCCAACTTCAGCTCTCTCATTTAGAACTGCTAAATGACTTCTTATCACTTTATAGTCATCTTTCTTGGGGCAGACATCACTGGCCCATCAGTGTTATGGATGTTGTCAGTCACTGGCATGAACATGATTAGGACAGCGAAGAATAGCTTAGATAGAGAACACTTTCTTATGGTAAGCATTTGCCTGCAGTGATTGATGCTGATGTACCCTCTAAATACATCTACATTTTGCATTTTAAAAAAAGCTATTGCAACAGAACTGTTCTCTGTCAATCAAGGGAACAGACTTTGTTTCCTTCTTGTCTACCTGTTTAGAGTACAGTAGTTGTTTTTCTCCTGAGATAGAACAAATAATATGGGGGAAATACAGCAAGGATATATAACTTTGCTACCTTCAATATTCAATTTGAACGAAAAGGGCCATATTAATAAATATTTTGTCTTATTCTGACAAAATAGTAAAAAGAGGATTCTTAATGACATGGGGAAAAAAGTGGGGCCAGTATTTATTTACTAGATTCATTAATTGTCCCAGACTCAAAAGACTCTGAGTAACTTATAATACATAAAATATAATAACAAAATAATACCACTAATACAGTGTAATAATAATACAACAGTAACCAACATCCTGGAACTCCAAATACGTTTTGGAAGAGCCAAGTCTTTATTAGTCTTCAGAAAATGTAAAAGTGGGGAACCCTCTCTTATGGATTTCATATTATGGGACAAGCTGATTGGTGGCAGTTCCATACAAAATGAAGAATACTGCTCCTTCATTGCAGAGTGGGCAGAAGGCTCCCTCAAAATGGCATAACTAGCTTAGCATGATTGTGATGGTACATAGTATCATCCAGGAAGAAAGAGCACAAGACTATTCAGATCCCAACCTAAAGTAATGTAATTGCATCATTGAGAGAAGAATGGGACTTGAAATAGCATGATTATTACTTACTATATTTTGAGGACAAAGTAAATGTCAATCATGAATAGGAAAGTAAGTCAAGCTCCATGGCCCAAAACTGGGCATTTGGTTATGTGTTGTGTTGGAACATCAAATATGCATTTATAATCAAGCAATGCAGAAAAGCTGGAAAATATTCCTTGGATATCAGGTTACCTAAATTTCTTTTGTGCAGGGAAATTGCTTGAGTTTTATTTTCTACTGGATCTTTAAATTTGAGGAGTGAATTAAGGCAGGAGAAGGGGCATCTTATTAATTACCATATATAATTTCAGAAAACTCAAGAATTTTAGGTTCCAAAATATACCCCCCAAATCTGGTTCAGTTTATGGGCAGATGGCCCTATCTGCAAGTGTGTACAGTAATACCTTTTAAAAGTATCCATATTTACTCATAGATAAGCCTATCCATGGATAAACTGATCCTCAAATTTTTAACTAAAACATCACGAAAAAGATGCCACTCATGGATAACTAATTGTGAAAATTTAAAATGGAATGTTCTGGAAAGCAACTTTCATCGATACAAAATATGAAAAACAATTGAAGGTCTTCAGAATATATTGAAAAAACAAACAAAAATTTTGAGACTTTGCTTCTTTCTAGGTGCACATTTTTTATGACACTTTGGTTAGAAATTTGAGAGTTGGCTTATCCATAATGGACTTATCTGTGTGAGTATACTATATTCAGAATCAGTCAGCAAAATATCAATGTCATATCAGTGTTCTTCCTTAGAGAAGGGGGATAGGACAGAGGAAAAAAAAGTAGGAATTTGGGCTCCCTGTTGTGACCCATGGCTGAGGAGGTTGAAGCAAAACCAATTCCAGTGATGTCTTCAGGCTCTGCAGCTACATCCCTTGATCTACAAGGTATAAGCTTTAAGCAACATGGCAAGAGAGCACCACATTGTGGTCAGACTTCCTGGGAGTGCTTGCTGAGCCTTGGAGGGGCTTTTGCTGGAAACTTTACAAGGCAGTATCAGAGGCAGAACTGGATGCTGGAAAGAACATTGTTTTAAAATGTCTTGAACCCTCTTGTTTGAAATCTGTGACTGTGCACTGCTTTCTTGGGTACACCAGCCATCAGGTTCACCTTCCAGCTTGCTTCTTCTTGCATTTGGAATAACCTTCCTCCCTCCCTTCCTCTCTCCTACTCGTTTGCTCCCTTTACCTTCACAGGACAGAACATTGTTTATCAACATCTGAGTTAGCTTTCTTCCAATTATTTGTTTAAATGAGTGGGGACTAGAGTTATTGATGGCTATCTATCCCTTCCTCTCTTTTCCTTTTGGAATATACCCTGCTCTCATTCTCCCTTTCTTTATCCCTTCTTTTTCATTTAGTCTATGAGCCACTAGATTCTCACCTTTGAACTTCACCACCAAATTGCCTATGAGAGAAGGAAAAGAAAAACAGATTGACTAGGATGTGATATTCAGTAATTTCTCCTGAGATAAAGATGAGGTTTGCAGAAAAGGCCTCTGTTGCTAAAGCTTGGAGGCAGCTGACAGGAGTAAGTAATGGTAATTGTAATTTGTAGTGTATTATCCACAAAGCAGCCCAGTGACAAAGCTGCGATAAAGAATGTGTCATGGCAAGTGACATTCGTCATTTGTCCCTAATGGGCATTCTCTTCACACTTTTTTTTGTCATGAAATTAGAGCTTATTTCTCCCCCTCCCTCCAACTTTAGCTGAGGCCACATTTGAGTAATCAAATTGAGGGAGCTGGACGCAATTCCCTGAAAGACTCTGCAAACTTCAATCCTCCTTTCTTCCATTCTTCAGTTACTCATAAATAAGTAACTACATTCATTCATTCAATTTCTACCCCACCTTTTTACTCTAGCAAATACTGGAGGAAGTACTCATCCTGCTGGTCTATATTTAAGGACATGCAGTTGCTGTCTGTGTTAGTACTCTTCTAGTTGGTGAGTTTATAAGTGGATTTCTAAGAAAAATCATGGGAAATCTGAATGTTTTTGTCTTTTTTGTTGCATGTGGGGCTTTAAATAGAGCAAAGAGGATCATGTTGCAAGGGGTGAGCATAATCCATGATCTCTATGAAAAGATTATCAGGAGACAAAAGGAGCAATAGCTCAGGGAAAAATTCCTCCAAATCAGTTCTTCATGTTGAACTTTGGCTAGTTTCAGTCCTAAGTTGTGTTTAAAGATAAAAAATTATAAGAAGGGAGATCAGGGATCTTGAAAATGTCCTTCACTGTAAGCATCTGGACAGAAAAATCCAGTAGACAAACATTTAGGTGTCTTGGCTATAGGCTTTCCTATTAAGGTAAGATGTATTTTATACCTCTTCAAATGATAGCATGACTTTCTAAATCTACATATGCATATAAATCAGCATGTGCATATTCTATGCCAATCAGTGTTATTGTTTGACCTCTTTTTCTTCAGCAATGAGTAAAATGATTATTCTACATCAGGGGTGGGCAATTATTTTTCCCAGGGGGCCAAATGAGAAGCAGACAATATTGTGGAGGGCCGGGCCAA
>JANHZU010005576.1:323333-340904 GCA_032468055.1 Acrochordus granulatus | reverse complement strand
CAGGTGTCAAAGTAAAAGCATTGGATTTTAATCTACACATAAAAAGGTTTTATTTTCTGACTTTTTAAGCAACATTTGGCGGGCCGTTTAAAGCCGGCTGGCGGGCCATGTTTGGCCCACGGGCCTCAAAATGCCCAGATCTGTTCTACATCCACTGTTAATCCTTACCAGAACAGAACTTGCCAAACATACTGCTCTAGAAAGTTTGTGAGAACCTCAGAAGAATGAAGGAAAATATCCAAAATCACAGTGATAACTCTTCATGACTAGCTTAGTCTATAAAATAGAAAGCAATTCTCCATTTCTGATCAGGCAAGTAGGAACCTATCATTAGACCTGAACAGATAGTTGGGAATAGTTATCTGTGAAATAACAGAAGAAAGTTAGTCAAATCTTTCTAACTCATGTAAAGAACAAATTAAAATTAAAACAAATTAAAAATAGTACTTTCAATCTTGGTGCCTAGCAGGTGCAGTGGAACTGTGAACCTCAGTATTCCCATCCTTTAGGTATCTTATTTGAAATATTACCATCTGGATGGACCTCAGAGATGTTCTTTCTCCATGGCTGCCAAGTTGGCTCCTCACCCAGGCCTGAGCCTGATAAAAGTGAGCTCAAAAAACCAAGATTATGTAGAGTTTATAGGAAGTTGTGAGCTATATGGTGTTGTCATGGGGTTGGCTGCTTTTATTTGCTTTTAATTACTATTATTGTGAGCCACCAAGGATTATCTTGCATAAGATATACAAACAATGGTCTCACATGTACATATTTGGGAGATTTCAAATTAGATTTGGCAACTATAAGGTGAGGGTTGGACATGCCCCAGGGTTTTTAAAAAGAGAGATGATAGACTTCTAATTTTATATGTGTGTATTTATACATCTCATGAATGGTCTGTGTCTTCCTCAATCTTAGGTTCTTTACCAGAGGCCTGGGAGATTGAGGGTTTTCCGCAGTATCTTAGCTGTTCATAGGACTGCATTCTTCTGGACAGAGAGCTCCTGGGATTTGTTGGAGTAACTCCCCCAGCTTAAGAGTCACAGTCTTGAGTGCTGCTATTATCACTGGACACTTTGACCTTTACTTTCCACATCCTCTCTAGTTCCTCCTTCAGACCTGGTACTTCTCCAGCTATTCATACTCCTTCTTCCTAGTATTGCTGTAATTTGGCACTGCTAGATTTATCATCACCACTGTCATCTGGTCCTTGTGTACTACCACAGTGTCTGGTTGATTGGCTAGTACCTGCCTGTCTGTTTGGATATGGAAGTCCCACAGAATCTTAGCCTTCTTATTCTCCATGACCTTCTGTGGGACGTCCCATTTTTGTCTAGCTCTTACACTGTGCAAATTTCCTGTACACAATGCCAGATACTTATTTGTGCTCTTGTAGCAACATTCCATCAATTCTAGGTTCTCTTGTCTCATCATGCATGGTTTGTTCCAGGAGCCCACTTATCATCAGACGATGAGCCTGCTTCTATATTGATTTATCACCAGTATACAATGGTAGGCTGTAGATTTCCTTTGATAATTCATCCACGTTGTCACGAGGGAATACTATGATGGAAAATACTTCTCTTATTAAAGATTTATATTCTGGCTGTGCAACTCAAGTTGACAGACTTTCCTCAGTTTTTCTTCTGCTGTCTGGACACTATGGGAACTATGATCTAGGCACATCTGAGGTATTCCAAGTTGGAGAAGACTACATTAAGAATAATCATAAATGAGTTAAAACATAGACGCTCATTAACTGCATAAAATGTAAGAGTCAAAGTAGAAGCCAGATCATGTCTGCATACAATAAACATTGTTCATTCTCCTATTTAGGAGCCACTGGGGTAGATTGCCTTGGTAGACCTCTCTCTTTTCCACAGTGGACATGGCATGTTTATGTGGTGGCAGTCACAACCAGTTTTCCACATTATACCATGGATTTGGATCAGCCACAATTTTAATTTTCCCATATGCTGTTAGAGACATTGCAGGAAATTTAATTAGTAACGAAGCCAATTGCTGGGCTACTCAGAGCAGATTTTTGAAAATATGGAAGACAGGCCAGACAATAGCTGTGGGCCCTGTTATAACACCAGGATCACTGAAAGTACCCAAGATGCCAGGTACTGGACCTTGGAATTAAAATTTTATCTCTGAAATAAGGCTCATTAAAGAAAGGTTACCAAGTCATGATGATCTACAGCATAGTGGCATAAGAAAAGTAGCTAGCACCAATGTCCTTCCAGTCAAGTCATCTAAGGTAGTAAACTCTGACATTGATCAGTCTGGACAGTCATTACCATAGACAGAAGTCTAATTCTATATTTAGAGGCTTCTAGAGTACATTCATTGAAATAATAGCACTTACATCATAACTAACTTAAGGCTCATTGATTTATGACTGAAACTGGGATGCAGCCCAGAAGTTGCAATTGATTCAGAAAATGTGTGGAGCTTTTTTTTATTACACTGATTTTCCAGCCAGTTTTTTTAGTGTAACCAAAGATTTCCCCTTTCTTGCTTTAATTTTCTACTGAGGATTGTTCTTCTATAGCTGTTGAATATAGTCTGTTCTGACTGCACTTGGGAGAAAAATCAGAACACCTCTTTCAAATATAAAATAATTTTATTCCAAGATGGTTTCACCTTGAAAAAGCATCTCTTGAGATTGCCAAGCTATGAGTTTTCCATAGCTAGCACAATTTCATGTTGTCCATTTCTGCTTTAAGAGATTCCTGAAGTAATACATTTCCTGAATCCTCAGGATAGGAGAGAACACTCTCTCTCATGCCTCTAAACTATGGAACACCTTGGCTGTGTTAGCTGTGATCAGGAATTGACAAATTATTGTCCTCCAGATGAGAACCCCAGTCATCCTGGCCCTAATACTTCAGGAAGAGATTCCTTTATAAAGGCACTGGAATTGGGACCAATCATGTCAGAGTGAAGATTGTTCCAGAAAGCAAGTGTTACAAAAGAAAAGGCACATCTCCTACTCCCATCTGATGGAATTGTTTCAGGGAAGAGCACTGGAGCACACCCTCTTGTTAGAGGTAGATAACATTAAGGAGAGGTGATCCCCCAATCCTATGCCACCTAGAGTTTCATAGATAATAACTAGAACCTTGAATTGCAGGCCTATAGAAAGCCATGCAACTTGCAAAGTAACGGTATTACACAGGGATAAAGACACCACCACTGCATTTTGGGCCCATTGTAGCTTCTGGGGTATCTTCAAGGGCAACTTACAAAGAGCACATTGCAATAATCTAACCAGGAGGTGCCCATGGCAGGAATGACGCTGAGTAAAGCCTCCCAATCCAGGAATGGGTGCAATTGGTGCACAAGACAAAGTTGTGCAAAGGTCTCCTGACCACAGCTGTTAGCTGCCATCTCTCAATGTCAGCAGCAAGCAACACTGGTGCACTATAAATAGCATGTACTGAAAAATAATGGAAAAGCAGACTCTTTTTTTCTCCCCCCACACAAGACCAGGTGGGATATGACTATTTGCCTTTATCTCAGCCTATTTTCTATATCCCCTGAGTCTCAAAATAATATGTCATTGCCCAATTTGGGAAGAAGCATTGTGATAGAGAGCTCTGTTATTTCTAGAGAGAAGCCATAGGAAGAAAAACCTAGAAACTTTTACGGATTAAGAGGAACAATGAGCTGAACATTCAAAGCTGGCTTCCTACAGACTTCTCCCTTCATCTTCAGCTACAGAGATTGAAAGCAAAACAGGAAGAAAGAGAACTACACTTATCCATTGGGCTGTTTTACAAATGGAACAAACTATGGGAAGGCTAAGTGAAAAATCCAAGTGCCCCTTGTGAAATGAGTGTGCAAAGAAAACAATTAGTGTAGAAGCAAACTTGGACTATATAAATGGGAGCTGAACTAGGACCAACTGGACTAAATTACATGTATGCTTATGCCATTAATTTAGGTGTTTAGTGTATAATAAAAGGGACAACAGTACAGGGTAAGGATACCAATGCCATGTCTGTGATGATGCTAAATGCTTCAGAATATTCAATAAATGCCATTTCAACCAATTTTGTTGGTACAGTTTTATTTTTCAGACTTTTTGAAATTATCTGCAGCACAATAATACAATTTATTTATTTAATTTATGTATTTCATTTAACAGGGTCCCCCCCGGAGAAAATAATAATTGAGTAGATACTGTTGATTTTGCTTCTGAATTGTGACACCTTGCTTAATTTGCAAAAGCTTCCCATTTTGCAGGGGGGAGTGTCTTTTAAACATCAAGCTATAGGAGCTGAGCCTGGTTTTGGCCACATTGTTGGAAACTTAGTTCAAACTTGTAAAAAGTTCAACCACTCACATTCTTCAGTCTTTCTTCATGATTTTACGACCCTCCCCTCCCTTTTTCTTTTCGAGTTGTTTTAGCTTAGTTTCAAAATATGCATATAACAGTTTTGGAATGGGAGTCTAGCTATGAAGAAAAATATAATAACCCTTATTTGGCATAAACAAAATTGTCTGGTGGGGGTGTGTGCAGTTCATTTAAATTCCACTCCAAAGTAATGCCCATTATTTCTCAGATACAAGTGGAATGAGTATCTTTCTATTGATCTGAAGTGATTCCCATCAAACTAAGGGAGTGATTTTTCCATTCAAGGCCAGAGATCTCTGTTCCCAGAGAGGAATGTAACATAAGAGCAGCATCTGTTGCCTTCAGGGCTCACAGAAAGAGTTATGTTTCACAGACTACTATCATCAGTATATAAATACGCAAAGCTTTGGAAGAAGAAAGGACATCACAGGACTTGAGTGTAGGCTCAGAAGAAGAATGATACACCTCTCTGGGACGGTGCAGGGTTTTGCTAGCATCATCACTGTATTCTAATGAGGGCACTTACCTGCATGCCTTGTCCTAACTAATCCTGGATTAGCACTTGGATAAGATTTTAGTATTGCCTACTCCATAGAAGCTATAATTGTATTTGCAGATAACAAACCATTCTTGTACTTAGGAGGTTGTTTGTTACATTTAACCATTGTATATTCAAGATAGTTTAAACTGCTGTAAAGAATATACAGTATCTTTACATGTTCACAAATACATTTCTGAATGGGACTGACTGTTGTTGTTAAATCTATTGCTGGTTAAGGGCATTATCTCCCCAATAAATTACTGTTGTGGTAGATTACTGTAGTCTTCTATTGGGGCATGTTTGATCACCTAAACCAAAACATGTGCTGCAAAAGCCCCCTTATGCCCCATATAGGGCAGAATGTATCACCTACAAATAAGAAGGAAAATCTTATTTTCTTTTTCTCATCCTCTTTACTTTCACTGAATACTTTATGGTCTATTTGGTTCAGAGTCCTGCAGCTGTGGGCTTTAATGATCCTAAAAGGGTCCAGTGAAATGTAAAAAAACAGGATCTAAATTTCCTCTAAAATACATCAGTAGAATATATTCTAGATAACTCAGAGATGTGGGCCCAGTTTCTTCCATGTCAGAGCCAGAGATGATACTGAATGCTAGAACCTATAGGTCAGGACAGATTAAGAATGGCTCAAATTAGTTGCATGGCATAGTCAACCTTAACTGATCTCTAAAATGATTTAAGATCAAATGTGATAAGTATCTGGATAGCAGATCACCAGCAAATCCCATAATTGTAGGCTCGACTAGAAGCCAAAAAACCCTCAGCCACTTCCATATTACTTATAAGAAAACTATGGGGTCATTAAGTTTAGGACTTAAATTTAACCTGAAGAGATTTTACTTTAGCTTAAAAATGACTGTAAGTAATATACAATGAAAAAAATAGGCT
Organism: Acrochordus granulatus; assembly: GCA_032468055.1. Lineage (NCBI taxonomy): Eukaryota > Metazoa > Chordata > Lepidosauria > Squamata > Acrochordidae > Acrochordus > Acrochordus granulatus. The sequence goes on along the minus strand of JANHZU010005576.1, from coordinate 335,088 downwards.
CACGCATTGTAGAAAAAAATAAGCTCACACATTGTACTAAATCATAATGCAACATAATTGTTTGGTTTTGCCTTAATAATGCCATATAATCAGCAGTTAGTCAAACTCGGAGACTTATTCAATATAGAATGAAGGAAATTGTGGCTTAGAACAATTTGTGAAGCAAATCTTAGTTTCACTGATGCAGGAACAAGAGAAAATAGTTCCTGCATTGATCTTCCTCTTTCCAGTTTGATAGACCTTCTTTTTTCTAATCCCTAAATGACGAAGAAATGCCTTTGAAATGTGCCTTCCAACTGAAATTTAAGCCATATCTCTAATATCACACCATGAACAAAACAGCTGTCTTATGAAATCAGATTATTGGTCCAACTGGCCCAGCATCTATAATCTTTGGCAGTGACTTTCAAGAATCTCCTGAAGAGGATTTGCACATCCACAAACAGAGATACCAAAGGATACATCTGAGAACTTCTATATGCAGATCAGGTAGCCTCTTATTTCTTCTACCATTGATTGCTTTCTTGGAGAATAACTGTTATTAGGACAATAAAAGTATTAAAGGAATCTACTAAAATGATGTGCAAAGACCCTGGAAGAACAAAATTCCAAACATGGAAAAGTAAGGATGAATCAACACATCCTCTGCCATTCATCTACAGGGTGAGGTTTACACTTCCCAAAACAAAACTGCCAGGATATTATCAGACTCTACTATTTAAATGGAGTTTGGCCACAAGTAGTTGTCAATGGGAAGTGTAGTAGTACCTTGTTCATTATCAAATGAAATGAAGACCATGTTGCACAAATAGGTGCTATCCTCTTGTTTTCCTCTTTTTTATATAAAAAGTCCTTTGGACTAGAATCTTAAGATAGCAAAGATTAGTTCAAAACAAAAAGATCAAAACCTCTGTTCTCATTATCTCCAGAAAGAAATGGAAGAGAATGCATAGCATTCTAAGACTTTTGTTTTGGCCATCTATGTCTTTTATTGCTGTGGCTAGTTTAATTTCATTTTAGTTTTTTTGGATGTATATATGGTAGATAGGGTATTTTTATGTTTTTGACAACTTTTCTAAATCAACTTCATCTGTTTGCTTATGTTGGCTCTTTCAGTGTAATTAACTCTTTAATTCATTGCTGGATCTCAAAAAGTCCTGAAAACAAAACACAAATTCTATCCCTTTCTATTGAAATGGTACAAATCAGGCAGTAAAGATTTAACTGTGCTTTCAGCTCCACAGGGTGATTTGATGAAATTCAGCTAATCTCCCAAAGGGATAATCCAGACCCAGGTCAACTTGGAAGACAATTTTTCATGACCCTGAGGCTCTACCTCTACCATATTCCTTTTTTGTGCAAGGGAAAACACACCAACAGATTTGAACTTGGCATTCAAAAAGGTTGAGAGACAGTACTACAATTAACTTAAAATAGGGACTGGACAACTTCTGTCTTTTCATCTAATTATATATATCTTATTTCTGTGACCAAATCTCTGGCAAGAGCTATCTGTCCTCCCACTGGGGGGAAGTGGCATTCTAGAAAGTGGGGTTGCAGTGGAGAAGAAGAGAGACAGAGACCATCTCCATTTGCTGCTGGCTTTGACCCAGCATGAAAAATAACTTATTTCCCTAAACTCAGCTATTTATGCTGGATTCAAACAAACAGCTGAAGAAGAATGAAATAAAGTATTCAGAGAATAAGTATTAAATATCTCCTTTAAGGAATTTAATATAATTTCCTTAATATAGAACATGAGTCCAGCAGCCTTCTTGAAATATTTTCCTAATCCCTCAAGGGATCTATCTAATATCAAAATTTGCCGAAAGAGTTGAACAAAAACCCTTCTTCAGGACACCTTTTCATTTTGACTTGATGGTTGTGCATAGCCTGGGTCTTGAGATTCATGCCAGATAAATTCTTGCCAAGAAAAAAGGAAGGTATACTTTTTTTAAAAAAAATAATACCACTTATAAGAAAGGAATTGTGCTGGAAAAAACTTTGGAATAAGAGAGGATCTGGGCTTGTTCTCTCTACATGCTCTGAAACAAGACCTTGCTCTCCCCAGGATGTATCTCTAGCTTGTGTAGTAACTACCATGGGGAATGTTCTGATTGCACAAAAATAGGAAAAGCCAGATGCAAAGATACTGGTCAAGATCATAGAATATCTTACACAGTTACACCTGCTTTTCCCAGTAGGAAATAGGCCTCTATGTACACTTTACAAATAACTTGAATTCAAACTGAAAGTGCCCCTTTCCAAAGAAGAACTGACAAATAGGCCTGTGCCTTGAAAAATGGTATTAAGCGCCAGGTCCACTGATGCCCACATTTTTAAAAAATTATCTCATACCACCATGCTATAAATGCTATGCTTCTGTACCTCACCATTTCCTGCTTCAGATCTCCACATCTTTTCATTACAAGGTGGAAAAAGCTAAGAATCAGCTGCCCTAGATAGTGCAAAGAGCATCACTGCTCAGGGGCTCCAAATTTTCCTTGGTTCCCTCTGCAAGTGCAAGAGCTTAGTTGCGAATTTCCCACAAATTAAAAAATGTTGATTAAAAGAGTTTCCATCTCTGTACATTATAATTTTCAGATGGCAGACTGCCAGATGAATATTAAATACTTCCTCCACAGTAAATGATTGAAGATAAAAGCCAGCTGCCATTTTTGGTTTGCTCCACGGCTGTTTCTGTTTCCAGTTTGTTTCCTGGGCCCTCTAAATGGGGTTGGGCATGTCAGACCTTGGCCTCGAGCATTTCTAGGAAGAGTTTATGCATGGGAACCTTGCCTTGCAGTTTGATGCTGTAGAAATGCTGCACAGCTTTGGCAGCTGTTTGCCGCAGCAGAGGCAGGGTCAGCAGCAGCTTTCCTGCACGTCGTGGTTCCTCATGACGTTGACTCAGCTCGTAGTCCTGAAGGGCTTCATGGAGAAGATCTTGCAATTTCTGCACTGCCTCCATGTCCTCTATATGCATTGAATCTTTAAGGGAAAAGCAAAACCAGTGAGGGAATCAATCTAGCTAAATGGGCAGGGAACATATTTAATCTTAGAACACAGTGCTTCATGGTAGAGTGATGTTATCTGAAGAACCAAGAGAGGCAACTTCTGGAAGGTATGTCCTATCTGAGAATCTACACAAAAGTTGGGTTGGAAGAAACAGATATATCTCCAAGCCAATCTACTTTTGCATTAAATTACATAGCAAAATTATTAGAATATGATTTTTGATACATGTGAAATATACATTCCTCTCTTAATGGACTTAATCTTTTTGATTTCACAATGAACAACAAATTAGCACTTAGAGCTTTATATCATGTATTCAAAGCCTGACCTAATTAATGTGCTATACTCTACATTCTCAAAAGATTTCTCCTTTTATATCAACTTGAAAATACTGAAAACTAATTTAAGAAGCCTTGAAAAAATGGATGGATTTGCTTGCTTTTTGCTAATCAGCTATCAGTTTGTTTGTCTATATTTCTGCTTTCTAATTTGTACACCAATACATGGACTTGAAGAATCTTCACTGAATTATTTTCAGAGCTCCTGCTGCAGCTATGTGGGCTGATAGTATGTAACAAAAAAGAAAGGCAATTAGGAACAATAGCAACAAAAACAATAATATATTAAACTTATATGACCACCAAATCAGGGCCACTTAAGATGGCTTACATTAAAAATAAAAAAAATAAAACTATTATATGAAAGAAATACAAAAAATAAACAATGTTATAGGCAAAACAAATTAACCATTTTAGCCATCCCTCTTTTAGTCATTACTTGGCAGGATCACAAAACACCTCAGCCTGTGGCCTGTTCAGAAAGCTTAAGTTTCCAGGTCCTTTCCAAAGTAGAGCAAAGTTGGAGGTAAACAGAGCTATAGGAATGGAATTCCAGAGGGAGGAACTGGGGAGAGAGAAGACATACCATCAGGGTCCCACAAAACAGCATTGTTTAACTGAAGGGATGCTAAGCATATCAACGATCAAATCTTATGGGATGGGCAGAGACAATTGGAGAAAGGTGGTCCCATAAGTAACTAAATCCTGAGCTATGTAAAAACTTCATTAAACTGCACCTAGAAACCTGCTGGAAATGTAAGCTTGCAGAGTGAAGGTGTCCCATGGGTATACCAAAGTGCCAAAGCATTTATGGGTCAACAAAATTGTTTTAGGCACAGCATGAAGTAATCCTCCCCAATGTCAACTCCAAATGTTCAATAACTAGCCTACACCTAAAATCTCAGATCTATCTGAGATCTTCAAATGAAGATGCAGCTCTGCTGATGGGGTAAATAACGTCATCTATCCCCCCATCCACATCCCACTGTTGCAACTGAGAACCAATTATAGAGGTACAGCATTTGGTTACTGGCTGGTAAGCAAGCCAGTAAGTAATCTGTTGATAGATCACTGTGCTCAGCTTTTGGGCAGAAAGTAAATTCACTGTTTGGCTGATGGATCTCTAGAGTCATAACTCTAGAATCATAAATATATAAACATGTAAACACACTATGCTCTTAGCATCCTATTAGTCAAAGATCCAAAAATAATCAGACTACCGAGATCATTTTCAGATGCATTTAAACAATCCAAAAGCACTGCAACATGATAGGCTTGTGGTACTATGTAAGAAGGTACGTGAAAATCACAGGAAACAAGTCAGTGCATATTGTCTTCTACATTTAATAAAGAACTATGCAAAGAAAATAGAACAGATTCATATTAACAAATGCCCTGATCAGAACAGGCTCAAAAAGGCAGTTACGCACTCATCAATCTGCCCATCCTTGTTCTCTCAAGTGCACAGAGGACCTAGGTTTATAAGTAAGTGATTATAAAAATAAGCCAAGATTACGGGATTTATTTCCAGCAAGTCAATGCTATAGTGTTATCAATATAGTTCTGATGAAATGTTAATTACAAAATCAATAACTATGATTTTTTTCCCTACAGATATCAGGAGATAGGGAACTATTAGCCTGAACCCAGAGGTAGGGCAATTTCTTCCGGTTGTAACCATGGGCTTATTTTTCCTCTTAAAACATAAGTAGCCTTTTTTATTCTTACAAAGAAGCTCCCCTCATTCCCAGCTGCTGACCCTTTTGATCTGATCCATGACTTTACCTGAATTGGCAAGAGCCAGGGCCTTAAGAGTGACAAATTCTTCCTTCTCCACCTTCAGTTTTTTGTACCTCCGCACCAGCTGTAGGATGGCCAAATAAAGCTCCAGGAGCCCCGTCAAACGTGAATGTTCCTCATCCATAATATAATCTTCAGCATAGACCAGTTTATCCTCATAAGGTAATGAGCGATACACAATACCAAGGATGAGGATCTCCATCCAAGCACTCTGCAGTAAGCTCATCTGGTCTCCCAAAGAAAGATTAGAAAAGCCTGGCAAGGCAAGGGAACAGCAGTTAAGTATATTGACCAAGTAAAAGGCACTGGGTTGCTGCTTCCTAAAAAAACTTGCAGAGGTAATTCACTCTATGCTTTTTTTTACATAAAAAATTAACCCCCAAATAAATGCAAAAGTATACCTTAGACTAACCTTTCCAAGTTGGTTCCCTTTTGCTGCATTGTGAGTGCAACTCATAGACATCTCTGGCTGCTACAGAAAAAATGTCTGTAGACAAACCGCTCAGTCAAATAGTTTTAACTTTGAGCCAGTCTTACTGAAGTAAGACTGATGGCTACCTAGATTTTCAAAAGAGGAAGCAGTTTCACACAAGAAGCTACTTAGGGCTGGGCAAAGCATTCCCAAGAGATGCTTCACTGAACAGCCTTCCTGAAGTGTTGAAGCAGCTGCCTTTGCAAAGTACATGGATACAAAGATCAGACTTCCATTGGAATGACCAGCACAGTGAAATGGTGGGGCTGTCCAAACAGAGAGTATGAGGAAAGACTTCAAAGCAGTTGCACTGATCCCAATAGAGAATATAACTGCTTTAATATTTCAAAAACTAGTGCTTCAGCCTTGCCAGCATGGCTTGTAATATGCCCTTTTTGAATGTTTTATTCAGCTCTAATTATTGCCATGTTAACACAAAAAGGATAGAAAGAGAAGTACAATGTACTTAAAATTGTCCATGCCATGAAATAAATCACTTATTTATGTTATCACAGAAACCACTACTTCAAATGCACTTGTGTTCTAGCAGCAATCTCGGGTGAGGGTGGGTGAGAATGAGGGTCAAAAAAGGCAAAATGGTGGTTGTAGCAACATGATCAAAGCCTGATCTTTGTACATATGTGCACCATGATTGTATAGTATGTACAAATGGACAGGGGTTTGACCGTGACTCAAAGAAATAGGATCTTAATATTACCCACCACTGAATTATGCATTCTCTTCCTTAATAAAAGGTTGAAATTTTACTTATAGAAGGACAGTAAGACTTATAGGAAGATATAAGCTATCACCTTATCTGGGTAAAATACCTTTGTAAGCCATTTCAGTCAAAGCAGCAGTATCTAACTTTAAGAAGTCAAACATTAAATCACTATGGAATCCTGAATACCATAACTATATCTTCAAGCCAAGTGGAAAGAGAATGCCCATATAGACATGTGCAATGATTTAGCTGTCAAAGTAAAAAAGATAAAAAAACAAAAAATCACAACCTGGAACTAAGCTGTCAGAACAATTAAGACTAATGGCTGAGAACAAATGTAATTGCAAATAAAAAAACACTCTCATCTGCTTTTCAATTGCAGATATGTGAAAAACAAAAAGGAAGCTGGAATTCCCTGTCAATGAAAACATAAAATTAGGCATTCTGGCAAATGTTGGAGAGGAAATGGGAGGTAGATTTTACTATAATATAAAACACAAGAAAGTGTAAAAATAAGCTTATCTTAATAATATTCCAATTTAAATTCTTAAAGGTGCTAAGAAATTTAAATTCTTAAAGGTGCTAAGTGTCAGTAATGATTCCACTCTGAGATAGAATCCCTTTACAATTACAATGATACTCAAGACAATATCACACCATTTTCATTTTTGCAATATAAATACTGTATGTTGATGTTTGCTTGTAGAGGTACTTTTTCAAAATAATCAAGAATCAGGCAAGGGACCTCATATAAAAAAATAAGGATTTTCCCCCCTTGCTAGTGGTAAGAAAACAAAAGTTTATTGGCAACCGCAGCCATGCCCTAGATACCTCACAAAACATTCAAATACCATTTCCAATCTTGTGCTTTTCAGAATGATTATATCTTCTAACACTTCTGGAGATACCAAATTGAGGAAGACTATACTAAGAGTTCAAAGCTTTGATGTACTGTGTGAAGATTTAGTTAAACCAAAAAGCATTCAAGCATCTTCTTTAGAAGATGTTATTTTCATTACTTGGTAGCAAATAGTATTTAAAAATGGTATTAAAAAAGTATAAGCATTTTGGGACAGCAATGGCCTAACATTTTTCCATGTGTCTTATGAGATTATTCTCTTCTTCTTCTAGTCTAACTGCATTTACTGTTACCCTACAATTCTTTCTTATGACCTACCAATGTGCATATCTCACTACAAGTGATATATCCTCATCGAGAAGCCTTTATTCCCAGAAACCTCAACTCATGCAGTTGTGTGGGCCTTTCTGCACTGGGCCAAGGGAGCCAGGATGATTTTATTCCTTTTGCTATCAACTTGGCAATTAACAAAAGAGCCAGTGATTGCTATATTGACTGGTCAGGAGTTTTATTTTTCTGTCTCAGCTATCTCAGCTAAAGGAAGAGAGGGCAAAGGGATGGGTCAGTAGCATTTATATATCACGATACCATGTTTTGTCTTTGTGTTGCCAGAGAAGGCAAGGGGTGAGAATGGCACAGCAGACCTTAGACATCCAATTTCACTTATCAGGCCACTGAATAGAAAAGAGGCCGCAAGCTACATTAATTAACAGATACCAATCAGCTGTCACATGTTGTATGTGCGTGTATGAAGTCTGATGGGTAAGAGGTAGGGATCAATAAAGCACTGGGAAAGAGGGCAATAAGAAATCAGAGGACAGCTGAAGAGGAATCTGTAGCACTCTGGAGATGAATTACAAATTTGATCCTTGTTTGGCAAATGTGGAAATGGAAAAGAGCTCGACTTGGTACAACTGGGCTATCATACACTGGTGACAACAAATTTTTGTCCTGTCCTGTATGCCTGTCTTGTGCAACAACTAGCTACACGCACACACAGCAGAGCAAAGGAACTTTTTTTTACTCTTACACTATATTTACTTAATAACAAAATTGTGTTCTTAAAGCTTTACGTTTATTGGAGAATTACAATGTATAAAGTACACGGGTTATTTTGATGTCCATTCTTCAAAGAAATTTCTAATCTCCACAGTAAAAATGACCAAGACACAAAGACTCCCCCCAATTTAACACATTAAAGAAATTAAATCCTCTTTGAGTCAGCTAAGAACTCATAATCTGAAGATGAAATCTAATGTGAGATGTTTTATGTCAATCATCTAGAAGGGTCTTCAGGAATATGTCTAATTTTTAATTCAGGTTCTGTTCTCATTTTGATAGATACGGCTAAACATTTTAACATTTTTGTGCTTGGTTTTTGCATTAAGATATTCATCAGACAGTCTAGTTTCTTTTTCACTAATCTGTGAAGTAGTTCCTTGGTGAATTGCCTCAACATTGCAAAATTTAATGCAGTATATACAACTTCAGATTTTGGCTATAGCATTCTCCAACTCTGACTAGAGAGAAAAGTAAAAACCTCTTTTTCGGATTCAGTTCTGTCAGCTATAATTTAAGTTTACACAATCTCATCACCACAATTAATATTGTTAAATATTCCATATACGAATGTCACTCTTTTTTCCTTAGTTAGCAATAAAAAACAAGCACTGTTTATTCCTCACTGATCCTTACTGTTCTTAAAAATTAAGTCTTGTTTTTCACTATTTCCTCTTATCTGAAAATAGCAGAAAGGTACAGAATTCTTCAAATATATAATATTTTTCATTTCTCCAAAGCTGTGCATTCATAATTTCTGCTTCTTTTTTGGTGCTCTTGTATTTTTCTTAGTGAGTCATTCAAACCAATCAGGGATCACACAGACAGTAAAATACGGTATTGCCATATGCCCAATCAGATTGGTAACACAATGGTATGAAGCAAGATAGCATTCCCACTCAGTTGTTTAAGCAAATTATCTTGGTGGTTCATTAGAAGAGCAGGCAATAAAATCATGATAGTGCAGTATTAAAAGTGGAGGCTTACACTGAATTCTGAAAATATAGAAACTTTGTGGAGAGATTCTTACAAAGTATAAAAACTAGGAAGACAGCCTGTAAGACTGTCCTCCCAGAAAGAACAGGTATATAGTTTGGGAATAGTCTTACAATTATTGTCATTAAAGAAACAAGTGATCCTTAGGTCAGGAGTGCCAATCACCAATTTTCGGTGATACATCAATTATACTGATTTCTGGTAGGAACAACCTAGCTAAATAAATTCATGCACTTAGTACCTTGTATTTATATTACCATATATGGGTTGCAAAAATTCTCAGTCATCCAGGAAATAAAATATGTCTTTTAATTCTTGTCAACTGGACTTTATTTTTTTTATGTTATTGTTAAGCTTTTGGCTTCATCTCGAAGCCTTTCTTGAAACAAATTGTGATAGGAGAAGAAAAAGAGTCAGTAGATGTAAAACTGACTTATTATTGCCAACCACCATTGTTCCTCATTTCATTCAGTCCCAATCCAGGAGCCTTCCTGGAGAAGAGGAGTGTACATGGGCTTCCAGTGCATATCATTCAAAGCCAGCTGATGCAAAATTTAGAGGGCAGATTGCTGTGTAGCCTGTCAATTAGCTTCCAAATCAGATTTAGTGTTTCCCTTTCACAGAAAGTCTCTTGAATTCTGAGGCCAGGTTATTTGATAGAGTGACTTCCATTACAGACTTACTCAATCAATAAGATCATCAGATGACATCCTGCTACGTATGATGAGTCTGACATAATGTTTTCTTGTAGTCACTGTGTCTGTATCTATTATTATCTATCATTCATCTATCATCTCTCCATCATGCATCCTCCATCCATCTGTCCAACCACTGAATTCCAAACAACTTTTAGTACTGAGATCACTGCATTCTGGAATGTGCCCACTCCTTCACCCAGGCCTTCACTGAATGTTTATTATGGAGGAATGATTCTGTTTTGTTCAGAATGCCTTCTTTTCCCCACATTTTTAATGAATGTTCTTTTGACATTGCTTTATTTTATTTGTATTGCTGGATTTTAGTATTTTTAATTGTGAACTATTTTGTGTTGTGACTCTTGGAAAGTAGGACAGAAATACATTGAATAAAGAATAAATGAGTAATGCATTGCATCTCTTCTGAGACTCCACTGTCGTGATTTCACTTCCCAACTTTGCAGTGCAGAATTTGAAGAGGAAACATCAGAGAATTGTTTAATCCCCATAAGAAAGAAAAAGGCAAAACTATCATTAGACATAAGAAAAGAAACTGAAAGCAAATGTCCAATGACAGATTTTATATAATCTTGACTTTATAGACTGTTTAAGAAGAGAGCCATTAAACCCAAATGTCTGTTAAATCCAAACTTATATCATTGACATGATTAATGCCATCTGCCCATTATGGAATTGATATTTGTATATTTCTGTCAGGAAGTGATTTAGATAATGTAAATGAGTAATTTTCATGATCGCACAAATGTCATTAATTGACACAAATGACTTACATTATATCACTTGTCCAGTGCTTCATAAACAACAGATGTTGTCCACTGTTTGGCAGTGAAGTCTGTAATAAGTGTTTTCTGTTGCATCAACAGTATGCTTAATGGAGGTCTGGAGAATCAAGCGTTTACTGTATATGAATCTTTGTTGAAATTCATATTCAATAAGGGAATACAAATCAGCTTTTCAACTGATTTGAAAAGCTGAATCAAATTGATTTAGACTTTCAAATTTGAAAAATATATCCACTCTTATTTGAATTTTTGAACTGATTTGGAAAATTGAATTGATTTGGACTTCCAAATTAGCCATATCCATACTACAAGCAAGAAAATGTGTGTAGTCACCCAGACTCAAGTTTGACTTAAGTGTACCTTTACTTTTTCAAAGGTTAGCCTTCTAAGTTAGAACATTTTTTATTATGAAGAAAGATTTATTATGTTTTAAAAAGAAGATCATTGTAGGTCAATCATTAGCTTAAAGTTCAGGCCATATAAAAGAAAAGATGATGAGAAAGATTTCATGCGCGAATAATCAAATTTATGAAGATGGCAGCAAATTGGGTATAATTTAAAAAAGATTGAACACATAAGACCTATTAGTAACTCTTAGGCAAGACACCTAAGATAAAGTTTTCATAATCAGCAACAGAATGCCACCACTAAAATGCAAGATAGAAGCAAACGATAGTAAACTATATATTTGTGAAAATCATAAAGGCATCTCATTCATATTGGAGATGAAAGACTACAATTAGATATAGAGTTCAGGATCAAGATTGTTGTTGCTTTGGCAGCCAGGAGAATCAGTTTTGCCTAAGCTGCAGTCCAGAGTCTTCAAAGAGACACGGGGTTTGTCTACTTCCTTTCTTAATTAGTTTCACTGGAAATAGCTTATAAATTGGTTTTTGGGTATCAGGAACCTTCAGAACCCCCCAGTGAGGCACCACCTTGCTGTGGTTGGGGGGCTTGTGTGCTCTAATGAAGATGAGAGCTCTGCCAGAGG
>JANHZU010005576.1:312397-323233 GCA_032468055.1 Acrochordus granulatus | reverse complement strand
ATTTGAATTAAATCAGTAAAAGCAAAAAGGAAAAAACTCTTTCTGGAATCTGCTATATTAGAAACCATTGCATAAAATCTTGACATGACATCTAAAGGACACTATTCAATTAGTCCATTCCCTCTTACAGAAAAAGCTGCATTATCTTCTCTTGAAAGCACCCCCAGATGAGTCTCAAACACTCCTCTAAAAGCTATAGTATTTAAGTTCATGAAGTCATAACCTTACATTCTTTTTCAGCATTTGAAAGCCAGAGTTTTCAGAGAGAGAAAATGCATAATTTGTAGCAAGTAGAGTTCATAATCTGTTAATTTATTATCATTTCTGTCATCCTGGCCATTAGCAGCTGTAATAAAGAGAGATGTAATTATAGGATCTGAGACCACTCTAGACACAGCTGCTGTCATTCCACTAGCCATATTTCATCCTGTGCGGGCTTTCATCTTCCCAGCCAGAGTAAGAGCAAAACAGCCACCCTGGGAGAATCCCTCTTATCGCAACTGCTCAACATAAGTTTCCTCTTCTTGTAGATGCATATGCTGGAAGTGGAAGCAACATACTGGCCATTAATACAAAGAGTAGTTACAAAACTGGAGAGGATGGGTTGCCAAGAAAGGGGGAATATTATTAAACTCTATTAATGCATATTTTTATATGTTCAGTGGCAGAAAAGGGGGATTTAAGGTTTTTGTTCTCATTGTTTGATACAACAGATTGGGAGAATGCATTAGAATAAGGAAATTCTAGAGGAAGGTTTTGGAATATTGACTTAAAACATCTGCATTGTATACACACACACAGTTCTCAATGTTCTGGCAAAGAAAAGAGGGGTTCACTATGCCAAGTCTAAAAAATCTTCTCAATACAGGGGTGTAATTATACAGTATTACATTTAGCTGAGTCCTCCCTTTTTATTATGCCATCAATTTATTATGGCTATTTGCTTGCATATGATTAAATATATTAATATTATTGATGAATATATAATTATTTAGTAACAGAGAATCCAAATAATTGAACTGAAAAAATCAGGTCAGGTTGCTAAGTTTTGTTAGCCAAAATAAAATTTAGGTAATTTTGTGTAAGTACTTTATAATTTAATGCTAGAAGTGATACAATAGAGATATGGGTGCTTACAGCAAATTGCAATTACATCAAAAGAATGGCACACGTTCAATGAAGAAAAAAATCACTATTATGTACTTGAGTTCTGTCATCTGACACAAGTTTGTGACTCACAGTTGTGCATCATGATGTTGTGATGCTTGTTCCATCACTTCCATCCTCCCCACCACCATTTTGCTAGACCCTTCAGATGCTATGGATACAAAGGGGAGGAATTATCCTGCATTGAGTTGGTAAATGTTTGCTTAAAGACTTGGATCAGATCTACCATTAGACAAACATACCTATAGGAGGCCTCTCATGATAACCCACATGTTTCCCAATTCAGTTTTATTAATTCAAATGTTTTTATATAAAACAGTAATCTTCATTCTTTTGCCTATGCCTGTGCCAATAATAGAGAACTAGCAGTGAATTGTATGTTTTGAATTCTTATCCCTAAATGCAAAATACTGAAAATGCAGAATTGATTCAATTATTGAACAAGTCAATTGTTGAAGTAAAATGCCCAAGTTCTAAATAATAGTTTATATTTTATAAAAAGTTACAATTTACTTTAATAAATAATAAGTTAGAATGCAGTCAACTATGGAGCAGTGAAACAATAGCAATTCACACTAAATCCAGAGAAACATGAATGTATTATTTGGGAAATGCTTCATATATTTTAGGTAGATACATATATAATGTGATCCAATTGCTAAGAAAATATGGTATGCTACAACCAAAACTCCATCTGGGCAACAGAGTGTCTGGCTAGTTAATTACAAACTGATCTCAGAAATTCTTAGGCAGGAAGAACTGTATCAAATTGAAATAATTGGTCTGAGCTTTACAGAAGCCACTGTTTGCTTTGGCCTGTGATTATGCTCTCTGTTAATTCTCTTAAGATCTTGGGTCTTCAGGCTGAGTTGCTTTAATCAGTAGCCTAACTCAGTTTGTGCTGAATCAGATCCTGTGCAGATTAGGCAACTAGTGAGTGGTGTAATCCCTAACGGAACAGGCCTTCTTCAAGAACACTACCAGGATTAAGATTTGCTGGGAAGTAGTATTCAAAGACTGACCTCTTTCTCCAAATCTCTATCTACTTAAGTTTTCAGGTCACAGCTAAATATATAAATTAATTGCCAGGAGCTATGGATACATTAATTTACATAAATAAATCAATAATTGCACTGGAATTCAGCCTACAAGCACAGAAGGTATTGAAGCTACAAACTGTCCTCCTGTAACCTCTGTTTGCTTAAGAATGCAGATTTTTCTTGTGCCCCCTGGGTACATTAGCTCAAGAAGCAAAAACATACAATAACAACAAATCAGATATATTTGTATAATTTCATTTCCACTTCCTGTTCATTCTGGTGATGTTAGAAAGTTGAACTCATAGATTTCTTTATTTGTCAGAAATGAATATTTTCCCTCTCACTTATTGAAAAGGAGCAACAGAAAGGTGTTGCCAATCACATTTTGTTATTCATGACACGCAAAAGAACAATATGTTGTTCCTGTGTCACTCAGTGGACAAAGATTGGTTACGGTTTAACCCCAAATAAACTCTCTGCAAGGTTAATTTCAGTCCCCACTTTGTACCCATCTTAGCTCCCCCTTCTTACCTTGGATGTGTTTTGCCCAGCCAATGATGACAACAAGTTCTCTATCTGCCAAATCACAGAGCGTTGTAAGTGCTTTTATGTCACTTTCCGGCATAGTAGGGTCAGGCATAGCATAAATCTTCTCTGGCTCTGCCACCAGCAAGTGGGAGACTATCTTAGTCACTGCAAAGCAGAAATTAGAATATACTTGTGATTAATTCCTGCAACTGAAAAATTAAAAAACCTTGAAAACGGGAGCAAGATTATTTTTGTTTCTCTGTTTATTTTGGATTTCTAGAAATATACTATTTGTTCATCTTGATCCAGCAGTTCACCAGACAATCCTTCACCTGAAACTGGACCCTTTTAAAATGGTCTGAACCTGTAACTTTTAGCATGCAATGTATGTATACTACCACCATGCTACGATCCCTTCCTGATCCTCACAGATCTTCACATGTTAATTATTGATATATTTAAGATTCCTATATAAAAAATTAAGTTCCATTTCTGAAAATGCCGAATATTATAACTGATCAGTGTTGTGTTTACACTAATTTTGTTAGGGTACCTATGTTGGCACATATTTTCTAAAAGGGAGAACAAACTCTCCTGAAATAAAGTGAGGATTCAAAACAACAACTTTTAATGCAATAAATGGGAGAAAACGTAAATGAATCATGATTCATTTCTGACTTGTGCCTCATATATATTTCTAATTATTTATATGAGCAATTTTTACATGAAGTGCATTAGATTCTGTTAGTACACAAATACAGAACATAACTCTTCTGATCTTGTTCAATTTAGTAATTACAGACACTGCAGAACCAACATGGATTGTATGGTCCATCCAGTTCTCTAAAGAGGAAGGTTCCCTATTGGAAAGGAGGCTTTATCTTTTTCAGGAATAGTTTTTGCACTTATAGTCTCAAGCCAAATGAAGCAGCTGTTAAGAGGATCCATTAAGTTAGAGATGAGCAACATTTGGTATTCCTAATCAGGAATAGCATTAATTTTGAGATGAGAAGGGAAAGAATTAGGAAGTAAGAGCAACAATGGTTGAAATCACCTTACATATGTGGGTTAAAATTTTAAGACTGGGCAGTTTGGGATCAGGGTTTTCAAAACTTTGCCTCTAATTATATTAAGCTTATTTTAGATCTACCACAATTTCTTGTGTTTGTCACAAAATAGTTGCACACTGATTTTCAACAATCACAATCAGATTGTTGTGGGTTACAGAAAGAAAGTTTGGGATCCACATGTGGTTGCAGGGAGAAAATTTGCCAAATCCTGCACTAGATATTGTAGAAGTGCTCTGTTAATCTATGGAATTAGATACTTGATTCACAAATAATGAAATAAATATATAGATGAAGAAGAACTATAATTAAAGTATATAATTATAGTTGAAAGCAATTATAGGTGAAAGCATCAAACTAAATATCCATTTGAAAAGCAGGATTAGAACTGCTTTTGTAGTTTGCCAAATGCTTCTAGATTTAAATATTATTACCATCCTAACCTTTCTATCATGAAATACTCATCAACTGCTGAGAGGAAGAGTATCAGCAATGGATATGCTGATAAATTAATAAGTAAAAAAATGAAGAAAATAATTGGTGATGATAGGCCAATTCAACATAATGTTGATGACTAAAGGACTACATAAGTTGGGAAATAACGGAAACTTCCTTATATTTATACTAATATTCTCTAATTCTGATAACTGGGATGGTGAAAACATAAACTTTTACTGTCAGAATGGCCTCCATTACTGGATTAATCCCTTCTCCCATTTTGACATGTCTCCCAAATTTATACTGCAACCTCATGAAAAACAGAACTGAGAGACCTATAACGAAATGCAATTTTCTTGTGTCAGTGGAAATGCTTTCTTTCTACTGTAACATTCAGTTTAGCTTTAGATTCGAAGACTAAAGCCTCAGATTACTTTATTTAGGACATGCTATTTAATTGATGTATAACTAACACTACTGAGAATTTGTTTTTCATTGAAAATTTAAGAAGATCAATGAAAACTACAAGTTTAATCCATAAAGAAGAGTGTGATGCTGGCACCTACATGGTTTTTTGGCTGGAGGGGAAATCTGTAAGCTCAGATAAGTACTATTTTCAGAGTCCAGTCTTCTTTTGTACTTCTGGCGACCTCCACGCACTCGATCCAAACGTACTCCTGAAAGCAAAAGAAAGAAAACCTAAGGATCTTACATCAGATCCTGAAAGGGGGGGAGGGAATTTTGTTTACCATCAATAGCAATGATAGATGGAAAGAGATTGATACAATAAAGAAAGGGAAAAATACTCCTTGTAGTTTAATTATTAAATATACATAAAATGTCTTCTAAGCTTAACAGCTTAGAGGAAAGCAAACAATATATCTATGTATATGTGTGTGTGGGTATGCAATTTTTGTCAGTTAATTAGAAGGAGAAAATAGCTTCTTCCAAGCTGCTATCCTCCATATTTACTGAGCTTTAATTCCCATTATTTACAAGCCAACTGGTGCTACCTGATGAGGGAAGCTGTGTTGTGTAAATCGGTGAAAGACAACATATTACGCACCACGTATTTTAAATTACAACTCTCATAATCATCACTGGTTGCTGTGCTGTTGAGGATTATGGAATTGAGGCAAAGCTTGTTATTCCTGGAGTAACTCATTAAAGTCCGTTTGATCAAATAACCTCAACAAATTATCCAGCAAGTAGTTTCTAAAATCAAGATCTCTGAAGGCAGACATTGTGAGAGAAGACTCCACCTTTATTTTGTACAAAAAATGCCCAGTATGGAAAATAATCTGCAACATACTTATGATAATCTGAAAAAACAAATGTATTATTCCCACTCAGTAACACTGTTTTATTCCTATTAATTTCTGTATATAATCTAAACGTACTTTTCAAAGAATCTGCCCCAATTAAAAAAGATGTAGAATTGCATTAATAATTAAGCCTAAAATTGGTATCTCTGTTTATGATTTTTTTCACTGAATATTAATGAATATATATTTTATTTTTCCACTGTCTTTCCAAATTAGAGATAACAATATATAACACATCTTAAACATTATCCCTTCCTGTCTCTCTAAATAAATATAATTGTTTTTCTTTTGTATCAGTTCTTCATTAATATTCAAGGCAACCTGGCCCAACCATTAGGCATAATGAAACAACCATTTCAAGCAGCAGATACAGAAATGTAGACAATGGCATTGATTCGGAAAACAGAGCTGGTAACGTATGGTGCCATCTTGGCTTTCACCTTAAGCAGAAAAAAAATACTGAGGTAGGCTAAAGAGGACACCAACAACTATTGACCCAATTCCCAGAACATCATTCTGACTCTTAAGTAATCTATAGTTTGAAAAAAAGAGAAGCAATCAACCTTCATAAATATTACTGAATAATTGCAACCTTCAAATCACAATGAATTCTTCTTGCCAAAATCACCGTATTTTGTGAGCTGAATCAGTAAGGGCTTTTTATTTCACTTCACTGATGAATGGGCATTCTTTTTATCTGTTTCTTAAACAAAGTCATGCTGAATCTTCATTCAGGCTCATAGACACAGATCAAAATATTGTTTTATTATCTGAAATCTTTACCTATTTTAATAAGGATACTGTATCAGCTATCAAAGCATATTTTGGTTTGAGCATCATGGCCACAATCAAGAAAGGTTTACAGGTCAATTTTTTCACATCTTTACTGAAATGTAAGCTGCTCTGTATTCAATGGGATATCCAGCTCAGAATGAAGGACTGAAGTCTTAGATGTGCAAGAAAAGATATTGTATGTGGCTAATTTTTTTAGACATACCTAAGCATTAAGCTAGTATAATAGTTCACAGATTTGTTTATGGAATAATTTATAGTAACATTAACTTAACTTTATAGTGTACTTTTTGATTTTAAATCTGGATACATCAGGGATCAAATCAGGACATTAATATTTTGTTTGTTTGTTTATGCAATGTATATGGCTGCCCAACCTCCAACTCTGTAAAATTAACCCCCCTGAAATCCCACAAACCCCCAAAAGCAAAACATAAAACAGCACAAACTGAGCTCAAGTTCAGCATCTTCAACAACACACACTATTAACTAGATGAGGTTATCCAACCTCCTGAAATCCAATGGATCCAGTGGATAAAAACCAAGTTTCTAAAGCCTTATTTAAGACTAGCTGGGCCATTTAAAACTTAGGGACTGGAGGGAGAGATTACTATGTAATTCCAAAGGACAGGTGCTTTATCAAAAAAAGGCATGCCTTCTGAGTCCCATTAGATGATATTACTTAATAATGAAACCTGATGTATGCCTACACTTTCAGACCTCATGAGACAGGTAGATGTAATCAAAGATAAGTAGTTTCTGGTCTGGCTCTGTGCCATGGAGGGCCTTCTGGAAGATGGCCAGCACCTTATTTTTATTTTTTTGTATAACACATTTCTATGCCGCCAATTTCCGAAGACTCTGGGCGGCTTACATAGATTAGTTATTATAAGTTGTGTGTTTTTATTAACCTCGCCCCCCCCCCCCGCTGGCTGGTGATGTTCACATCCGGGGCCTCCTCTGCAATTCCTGCTCTGCCCCCGGCAGGAGGGTAGTTCACTCCGATTCGCTGCTTGACTCGCCGTTCCCCCCGTAGCCAGCCAGCTCCCACCGATTTATCTAATCGCCAGTTTTTACCTGCTTTCGAACTGCTGGGTGGGCAGAAGCTGGAGGCTAAGTGACGGGAGCTCACCCCATCATGCGGAGCTGTGAGTGCCAGCCATTTCTGGTCAGCACAACTGGCATATTTAACCCGCTGCGCCACTGTACCTTGCACTGTACCTAGAAGCCTGTAAGAATCCAGTGCAGCTCTCATGTTACATGGATATCATGGTGCAACCATAACTAACCATTCCATGTTCTGGACTGAGCATAGATCTAAATGATCTTCAAGGACAGTAAAATACATTGCAATAGTTTAAGTGGAATGTGACCAAAAATGAATGATTATGAGCAGCACCTCCTGATCCAGAAATGGAGGTGTTATGCAAAGATTCTCTTGGCCACAGCTGGTACCTCCTCCTCAAATAGCAGCTTGAAGCCCAAGTGAACATCCAAATTTTATACCAGTCCTGCCTGAGAGAGTACAACTCCACATAGAACTAAAAATAGAATGGCTCTGGATCTGGGAGAGGTCTAAAACTCACAGCCACTAGAACCTGCTTGAGCTGAGACAAAAGGAAACACTTTGATAAGATCACTTGGTTGGCTGGGGAAAAGATTTATACCATCAGTCATAGTCATTAATCATGAAACTCAACATTAAAAAAACTAAAGTCATGGCAACCAGTCTTCCTACCATCACTTCCTGGCAAATAGAAGGGGAAAAAATGCGGGAAGCAGTGGAAGATTTTACCTTCTTGGTCTCCAGGATCACTGCAGACTGTGACCGCAGCCATGAAATTAAAAGACGGTTGCTCCTTGGGGGGAAAGCTATGACAAATCTAGATAGCATATTAAAAAGCAGAGACATCACCTTGCCAAAAGAGGTCCATATAGTTAAAGCTATGATTTTCCAGCAGTAATGTATGGTTGTGAGAGTTGGACCATAAGGAAAGATAAACACCAAAGAATTGATGCCTTCGAATTGTGGTGCTGGAGAAGACTCTTGAGAGTCCTTTAGACTGCAAGAAGGTCAAACCAGGCAATCCTAAAAGAAATCAACCCTGGAAGGAGAGATACTGAAGCTGAAGCTCAAATACTATGGCCACTTAATGCAAAGAGAGGACTCATTGGAAAAGACCATGATGCTAGAAAAGATTGAAAGCAAAAGGAGAAGGGGAAAGCAGAGGATGAGATGGTTAAATAGCATAGTCAGTGCAATGGGCATGGGTTTGGGTGGGCTCTGGGAGGCAGTGCAGGACAGAGAGGCCTGGTGTGCAGCAGTCCATGGGGTCGCTAAGATTGCGCAACAGAACATCATCAGTCATCTGATATTTAACCCTGCACTATCAGATATTATCTTTCACCTTTTTTAAATTCTTTACTGATGACCCAGATGGACATCATTACACGACTCTACCTGATGAATGGTAAAATCAACCTTATCAATGCAGATTCATCTAAGAGGTAGTTAATGTGCAAACAGCATGGTTAATATATCTGCATTGCATTCAACTGGTGAAACCTTTGAATTCTGAAAATACCAAGACATCTGTAATCTACATAGTACTTTCTGAAAAGAATCTGTTCTAATAGCATCCAATTTCAAACTGGATTTCTGCCTGGATTCAGCTATGCTAATCTAATTTAAGGGAAGGAATTAATATAATATAGCCAGTAATAATAATCTGCAATTGCCCCAACCTAATGGATATGAAGCTTGTCATTCTGCGTGAGAACATATTTGCTGTTATATCTGTAGTGGAGAGGCCATAGGGATATGCAAACTATATTTGCCAATGTACATACCAAAGCATACGAAAGAAAATGGTTTCTGCTGGCCATATACTTGCTTTTGGACTGAAACCAAGATCTAATGGATGTCTGATATCCCACAGTCGTGCTAATATTCAATGTAAAAACCTTAAGTTCTAGTATTTGAAAAAAATATAGCAGCCAAATAATACTGAAAATAAAACACAACATGACAAAAAATTAAAATATAATCTACACAAAATAAAATAAACCAGACAGATTGGGATATATACAGGGTGAAACAAAAGTAGGTGGATAGTAAATGATTGTATCTTATCATTTACTGTCCACCTACTTTTGGTTCACCTTGCATATTAATACATTTAGACCATTTGGAATTGGCAGCATAGTTAACAGGCCTGATCCTGATATGTTCAATGTATGCAGCAGGGAACATCTGTACCAAGCTATAGTCAAGTGGCATGATAACTTGATTATTTTTCTTAGGGGATGGAGTGATTAGTAAAGTGAAATACCCAAACTACAGCTGCAAGGCCAAGACTTACATTGCAGGATAAAGAGAAGATAGTGGAAAGACTTGCACAATATTCTAAAGAAATGTACACACCTATTAGACATTTTGTCTTCAGTGCTTGGCTGGGAATATGGCTGCACAGGTTGCTGAGGAATTAGGCATTGTCAATCAGATTAGAGAGGCACAAAAGAACTTAAGTGTATTAGAAGAGATAAGAGACAGAAATACAAAAAGATTTAACTTCCACACCTCTTTGTTGTTCATGTCTCTTCATTCAAGGACTTTACCTCATTAATTTACAACAAGACATTGTTCTCCTCCTGTTCCTGCATCCTGTTTGACACTCCTTGAGACAAACACTTTAAATAAGGTCACTGTTATTTCATCCCAACACAGACATCATCACAGACAGTGTTAAGAGACAGGATGTAGGCTAGCCAGTGTGATAAATATCCCATCCAGCCTTGCAATTGCCATTCAGAGAAATGCTAAGTGAAAGCAGAAAAATAAGCTCCTATTTATTCACTGAACCAACAAACTGAACACATACATCCATGCCCTAACAAGTTTGCAATTTCCCTCAAAATTATGGAAATGTAACTCAGCAAGTGAGGAGCTATACCCATCATCATCATCCACCTTGAAAATAAATGAGCAAAACATGTATGTTAGGATATTCATAAAAACTTATTGGATAGCATAGCAAATATTCAAAATTATTAGAGTCATTATTTGTGCAAAAGACAGCAAGCACTACTGCTGGAACATAAAAGCTGATTAGAAACCCTTTCCATAGGTTCTGCCAACAAAGATGCAATAGAGGAGAGGCCAACTGTTGGTTTACCCTTTCTCACTTAGAATCATAGAACCATCAGGCTGGAAGGGACCTTGGAGATCTTTAGTCCAACCCCATGCCCAAGGGAGGACACCTTATACCATCCTGGACAAATGGCTGTCCAATCTTTTCTTGAAAACCTCCAGAGGTGAAGCACCACAACTCCAGGAGGCAAGCTGTTCCATTGATTAATCATTCTGACTGTTAGGGAATTCCTCCTTATTTCAGGTTGGAACTCCCTCTTCCACCCATTGCTTCTTATCCTGCCTCAGGTGTTTAGGAGAATAAATTGATGGCTTCTTCTCTGTGATAG
>JANHZU010005576.1:260949-277844 GCA_032468055.1 Acrochordus granulatus | reverse complement strand
GGTGGCTGATTTGATTACTAGCCATCCTCACCCCCCTTTTTATATATGAAATATTTTTAGCCCACCTCGCTAGTCTGCCGGGTTTTTTATTTTAATTTTTTTATTTTATTTTAATGTTTTTAAGGACTGTTTTTTGTTAGCTATAGAGTCTCTCCGGATTTCAGCGGCATATAAATCAAATAAATAAATGCCTCATTGACTAAACACCTAAAAGGGAGCATCAAATTGATTCAACTGCTTGATGAATATTTTTTGATGAAATCTTCCTCTTAAAATATTATGTGCAACCACAGATTTTTACCAGTTAGCAGCCTTCAGCATACTATCAGCACTAATCTCTGCAAGGTCTTCCATGGCCTTTTTTGAAATCTGGGCCCTTTATTTTCTTGGGTCCAGCTCTACATCTTGCTCAGGGTTCAATATTTGTTTGAGAGTTGAGGGATTTTCTCCCCTACTACTGGCTTATCTAAAACTGAAGCAAAGCTGGTCTTTTCTTTTGCAGATGTTGAATTTATTTTCCCATGAGTGGAAACTCTTGGGTCATCAGAGCTCCTGTTTGAGTTCTAGCATCCTGCTTCTGAGGCTTCTTTGTAGATTTTGTTCACCATGTTTTTTCCTCTTTCCCTGACTTCAACACTGAACCTGCATGGAATCCTGGACAAAGTAGGTGACTGAAAAAAGGCCAGCAGGCTAATCTTTCATTTCATGACTTCCAAAGATTTTAAACAAAAAGGGAAAAGCAGCTTTGCAGCTTGGAAGTTTTTCCTCAGAGCAATTGTTCAGAGTTGTATTTAAACAACCAGACAAATACACACAAAATGGACAGGGGGAAAGGAATTTAGTTATTTGTTTTATTTTCTGTGAGATGGAAGTGAAGGAACTTTGTGCTCTCTAATATAAAAATTGGAGAAGTGGGGTACATTTTCTTATGTATAAATTATGGTTCCTGCATGTTTTCAGAGTTCAAGGTCAGCATTAGTGAAAACATACACAGATCACTTTTAAACTAGTTCACAGGGAATGGATGCTATGGTATATTTAAAGTTCCCAAAGAGATGCTATAGGAATTTCTCAATTTATTACTTTGCATTACATATTTGATATGATTGTACAATGGACATTATCACACAACTATCAAATTAATATGCAATCCAGAAGGTAGTTATAATATTGATTTTGCAGCACACTTTCTGCAAAAAACATTATTTAAAATGTTTTTTATATGTACATTTAGAAGGTATTAGAACAGTGCTCTGGACATTACCAAGTCAAAAGGCTACAGTGATGGAATATCCAGAAAATATGTCAAACAACAAAAGAAAAATCAGTCAAAATTCTAACCAAGCTGTGCCAGCAAATCTGAAAAATAATGCAGTGGCCAACAATTGGAAAAGGTCAATCTGTATTCCAACACCAAATCAAGGAGACTTAATAAAGTATACAAATTTTCATACAATTTCCTTACTTTCACATGCTAGCAAAATAACACTTAGGATCATTCAATGCAGTTTAGAGCCCTACATGGAAAAAGAGATGCCAGATATTCAAACTGGCCTGAGAAAAGGCCAAAGAACCCAATATATTATTGCTGATACACACAGCACAATTGAGAAAGCCAAAGAATCCCAAAAAGTTATGATGCAAGTAATTATAGAAAAGCTTTGATTGTGTTGATCACATCAAGTTGTAAAATGTGCTCAGAAAAATGGGAATAACAGAACAACTTATTGTCCTCGTGAGAAACTTATATATAGGTCAGGAAGTCACAGTATGGACAGAATACAGTGAAACAGACTGGCTCAAGGATGGCGAAACAGTGTGACAAGGCTGTACACTTTCCCCTTATTTATTCAACCTATACGCCAAATATATATTAAGGGAAGCTGGATAGGAAGAATATGAACATGGTTTTGAAATCAGAGGAAGAAACAGCAATAAATTGCAATATGCTGATGACGCTATCCTGATAGACAAAAATGCAAAGATCTGCAAGACCTTGTAATAAAAGTCCAGGAGCACAATTAAAAAATGGGACTAAAATTAAATATAAAGGTCAAATTAATGAGAATAGATAAAACAACCGGCCTTAGAATGAAGTGGTGGATAGCTTCTGCCTTTTAGGATCAACAAACAATAGTAAAAGGAACAAGCAGTCAAAAAATATGCTGCAGACTTGCACTTGGTATAGCAGCCATGAGGCCTTGAAAAAGATACTCAAATTCCATGATGTGTCTATACCTAAAATAGTAAACTTGTGCAACCATGGTATTCTCTGCGACACTATAGAAATGGAAAGTGGACTTTGAAGAAACGGGATAGGAAGAGTGCTCACACTTCTGAACTTTAGTGTTGGAGAAGACTCCTGAGAATACAATGGACATCCAAGAAAACAAATAAACTATTGAATAAAGTCAACTCAGAGTTCTCACTTTAGGAACATATGATCAGGCTCAAATTATACTACTTCAGACACATTATGTGAAGATTGAACTCTCTGAAGAAGACTCTAATCCTGGGAAAAACTAAAGGAAAGAGATAAAGATGATGAGCAGCAGCAAGGTGGATGGACTCAGTGGCAATGAGTACACAGTTGGAAGAACCAAAACACGAGGCTAGGGGTATTCTGTCACGGAGGAAATGTATCTTTATGGTCACTAAGAGTTGACGACAACTTGATCAATCAAAATGGTTAGTTCTTTTTGAAAAGAGGTTTAGAAATGAATACGTAGTAGAGAAATATATTTAAAGAAGTATATCTGAGAGAAAATGTATTCAGAAATATATACAGAAATTCAACTTTTGTGTGAATTGTTAGTAGATATGGGAAATAATGGATTAATAAATAAATATACAGTACAAAGATGGCATTAATTAGAAATAAATTGATTAATCCATCTAACTTTAGGGAAAGATAATTTTCAAACTGTTCTTTGACAATTTAGTATTTCAATATCAAAGGTCTCTTTTCTCATTTTAAAAAAATTAAAAGAGAAGTTTGTGAAAAAGTCTCCATCGATTCCTTATTTATGCTGGAATGATTTTTTTCATCGTTGTTATTAAAGCTTGAACACTAATAACTTTATGTCTGTGGTTCCACATGTTTTAAATCCACCAAAGTCACATTTAAAGTGATACTGACTGGTTCGTATTTTAGCAACTGAAATGCCTAGCGATTTTTTACGTTAATAGATGTAAGTAAACATTAAAACAATGGCTACTTCCCACTTTGGTACCACTGAACTATATTATAACTTTAAGAAATCTCTTTTTAGCAAAGTAAGCTTTACAGAAAGAAATAGAAAAAAAACTACCAAAACAAAAATACTGTACTTTTCTGTTTTAAACTTTAATGACAGATCATACAACTAAAACTAGAAATTCAAATGAAATAGTAGATGCACATTTTTCTGTTCTTATGAAAAGATTTAAGGGTTGCAATCACCACCACTGCTGCAGAGAAGAAATTCTATCAAAGCTGTCCCTTTGTAAATATGACCTCTTTCAAACAGAGTCAAAGTATGCTTTCAAATGTACAATGTACTAGTGTTTGAACATTCATAAAGCATTACCCCATAGAACATGAAACTTGTAAAAAAAAAGCCACTGATTGAAATGGTAAGACCTTCACAGGTTGCTTATTTTTTAACTCACTGCTATTGCTTATTCTTCTGAGGCTGTAGGAATGTTTAAAAAATCTCAGGCTTTTGCAGGATCCAATCAACATGTGTGATGAAAAAGTTTTGAAAGCCAGATAGCAAGTATTCTTTCAGTCATATACGGAAGATGAAGCCACTGAACAACTTTCCATAAATTATTTTAGAAAGAAAAGCTATGAACAGCCAAGTGTGAATGTGCAAATTATGAACTTTAAAGCTGGAGCTTCTCCTATCCTCCATTCATTCTGAAGCTCCATGCCTCTATTTAACCTGTGGAATTATACATGACATGTACCTCTGTCCTCAAAAAACATAAATATATTTCTATGTTTTCAACAGAATATACTGAAAGAGCAGAGACAAATGCATACATCCACTGCATAGCTTTTCTTTGTGCAGAATATAGAAAATGCTGATTTGCATGTCATAAAGGAAGGTAACTAAAAATTAACTGAATGAAGAAGCATAACAACCTACCCTACTCAATCCCTCTGCTATGTGTGTTCAGATTTAAAATTCCTTAGCAGCAGTAGGTGAACTAATCTAAATGAAAACAAAGTCAGTCTCCTTTTCCTCTGTTTATTTCATTTCACTTTAGAGGAATCAAGATAGTTTCAGGAATGAATTTCAGTTTGCAAAATGTATATTATGATACACTGAGTCTACATAAGAATCAGTTTGTTGTAGCGATTAAAGCTTCAGGCTAGAAACCAGGAGACTCAGAATTCTGGTTCTGCCTTAGGCATGAAGCCAGCTGGTGACCTTGGGCCAGTCAGTCTCCCTTGCCCCTAAGAAACAGGCAATGGCAAACCATTTTTGAAATCTTGCTAAGAAACTGCAAGGACTTGTCTAAGCAGGCAACATTGACTCAAAGGGACCAAACAGTAAGTCTATGTGTACACTATTGATCTACACACGTACTGAAAAATGAAGCAGATATACCTTTGTGGCTTGAAATGTATTGATTGGTAAACTGACAGAATAGCAGATTAATGATTATAGTTTACCACATTATATTATCATAATAAGGTCAATAAAATGCAGCGATTTTTGCAGCATGTCCATTCTCCAAAGATTTAAATTTTCTAACATTTTTCAGGTACATAGCTTTATAATCTTTTTATAATATTTTCTTTGGAGGTAAAATCAATATTCTTCCTATATTGTAGGAAGGAAACTGATTGTGATCTCTCCAAATCCAATTTCTATCTGTTGGATCCTATTTTAATTGTTCAATGCATGCCTAAGAACTAATAAGCAGCTAGAAACTCAAAACAGAATAATTCTTCAACATTTGGCGTTCACTAGTGGGTAGTTACTGCTGACTGTTTCAACATCAATAGGATATAAAGGAAATAGATTTGTTCATGTAAGAGAATTAGTATAATAGTTATATTTTATGATATAATTAAAAAAATCAGCATCATGTTCTGTTAAAAAAAGAAGTGGGATTTGAATGTCTAATTATTTATTTGGATCCAAGAATGACTGTATGCAATAATGTATCGGCAGTGCACCAGTGCTTAACTTACTGGAATCCTTACAGGAATGGTTTAGAATAATCTGATGACAAGTTTGTAATGGAATGCATTAGTAGCCTTGAGGAACGTGAAGGAGAGATGCTGCCTAGGAAACCATGATGACAAGAAGGGTAGGAGCCAACAGTCCTTAACAGAAAGAAATCAAGAAAGGGCCTGCCCTAATAGGATCAGGCAGTTAAAAGTGGTGGGTGGAAAGTTTGTAGTTTCAAACTTGCAAGATCTAGGTCAGCTCCCTCAGGAAAACCAGACAGGAAATAGGACTAGAGGAGGTAATTTTACTTTATCGTAAGGCTACATTAACATAATCTTTCTGTCCCTCCTGATTGTTTCCTAGGCAGCATCTGTCCTTCTTTTTCCTCACTAATGCATTCCATTACACAGCCATAGGCATGTGATCAAAAACCCACCCTTTTTTGCGTGCATTGCAAAACACGTAAGAGGATGAAGCTTTGTGACTGCCATTTTGACCTTTTTGATCTCCTCCCTCAGGATGCTCTTTATAAATTATATTTTACTCTTGCAATGATAACTATTAATCTGAATCATTCTGTAAAAAATATTACCAGTTTCCTGGCTTGGCATGAGCTTTACAGCACAAAAAATGTTGGTAGCTTAATACTATAGAAAATAGACGTATTTTCAAAAGGAGAAAAGTAGACTTATTTGCATCCACTCATGTTTCTCTCTTTCTTAGAAAAGCAACAGTAATAGAAGAAAAGAGTACTTGAATATGCAGGATGAAAACTTAATTCAACTTTTACATTGTTAAGAAGAGAATTAAACATCTACTTCTGAAGAAGAAACATTTAGTGACATCTTTGGCACTCAACAGATTTATATGATTTAAAGTTCCCAAATGACTAAATCCTAAAACTTTGCAGTTGTGGGCCCATTTCTACTTAAATCCAAATGTTTTAGAAAAAAACTAATAGCCCAGGAAGTTATCTAGATCCCATTCTGGAAGGAGCTGCACCCTCTCATTCTCATTCTGATAGTTCTTCTGGCCTAACAGAGCACAGCTACTTTTATTTCTACATTTTGAAATGCATTTTCTTCAGTTCTTCTTACTCTTAACAATTTAAAAAAGAATGTCTTTAACCCAGTCCCTTATAGCTGGCAGTACTGTTTTTCCAACTGTAAATATGATTCATGTTATCAGTGAAGAGAATATTTCTTCTAAAACATTTAGATTACATGAATTGAGCTCACAAGTTTGGAAATCATATAATCTGAGTTACACAGAGTTGCAAAAAACAATAAAACAAGTTATTTACTGCCAAGATTCAGAAATTTATCTCAGAGTTTTCTGCCAAATTATAAGAAGAAAAATGTTGCTAATATTAGAATAATAGTACAGTACTGACTTTTCAGGCTTTATGGTGACCTTATACCGTTTAAATTCACACTATCAAGTTGCTTGCTCTTCAGCCCTAATCTCCCTGAATATTTATTTATTAAATTTATATGCCGCTGAAATCCGAAGACTCTTGGCGGCTAACAACACTAAAACAACAATTAAAAATACTTAAAAATAAAAATAAAATAAATATTTAGCCCTTTTCAGTTCCAGGATAAAACCTACAATGGATTTTTGTGTCAGCAAATAAAAACAATATTTCAGATAACCATTTAATTTGCATTTTCTTTTCAGCCCACCTACCTTGAATTGTTCGTTTGAAGAAGGCTTTGCATGCTTCACAAGAGGCCACTCCATAGTGGTATCCAGATGCAATGTCCCCACATACCAGACACAGCCTTTTGGGGATGGCGTTGAGCATATACTCGCATTTAGTGGGTGAGTCTTCCATAATAGCACTGGCACAGTCATCATAACGCTTGCGGCAAGGCCCACCACCAATCCCTGCACTGCCGAACATGGGTGGTGAGTCCAGGCCATTAGAATGGCTGCCAATAGTGATGCCATAACCTCCACTGGCATCAGATGAGCCACTAGGACTGTGATGGCTAATGGCATCAATCCCAGAGGATGGACTGGATGGCTCGGTCTTAATGAAAGATCCACAACTGGAGGTCAGGTGCCGCTCATCTGTGGACATTCTGCCTAGTAGCCTGTGGGTTGCAAGGATGGGAAAAAAATTAGCTGATGGAAATATCATACCTAGTTGAGATAAATCCCATTCTGACTACTAAATAATACAATCATAACCAGCTTACTTTTCTGATTCAGCTCAGATAACTTGTGTTAAATCTATGTAATGGGTTGGATTCAGTGGCATTTGTAAGTTGGACACCAGTTATACACTGGATCAATCAATCAATAATTTTTTATTGATTGATTTAAATGCATTATTTTCGCAATAAAACCAAGGCACTGAAATTGACGGACTTATTATCTTTAAACCTCTCTAACCAATATATAACCAAAATATAGGTCTCCCTCAAGATTTACAATATTGCAACTTATGAAATAAGAGTTTTCCTCTAAAAACTATATTTGTTAAAGAAAACAATATACAAAACTGCATTGGGAAAATGGCTTGAAAAATTTATGAAATTGGGCAAAATAATAAAAACATGCTAAAATGCACATGAACATTCATATGGATTTTACCAAAATAATAATAATTCTCCTGAGCAGAAAAGAAACCATCCAAACAGAAGAGGAACAAAAGATCAGCTCCTAACTGACAAGATGAACTACAAGAGAAGGAAGATCAACTTGAACACAGAATTATATGGAGGCATTCAACTCCCTTCCACATGATTGGATAATCAAGTGCCTAGAAATAACAGGAGTCAGAAGGAATATTGGAAGCTTTGTGCAAAGATTGATGGGACAATGGAAGAGATGGCTGCTGGTCAATGGTGATAGTTTGGGAGAGGTTAATATCAAGAGAGGAATCTTTCAAGGATACTCACTATCACCACTGCTATTTGTCATTTCCACTGATTCCTCTGTCAACCATATTGAACAAGTCAGGCCATGGCTATCAAACCTCAAAAAAAAAAAAAACTGCCAGGCTACCCCATCTCCTTTACATGGGCAATCTGAAGTTGTGTGGAAAAACACCATTTGAAATAAAATTGCTGCTCAACACTGTCCATATATACAGCCAAGATATTGCAATGGAGTTTGGACTGGACAAATGTGCCAGCCTTACCATCAAAAGGGGAAAAACAGTGAAAACAGAAGGAATCAAGATGCCCTAAGGAAAACATCAAGACTGTGGATGAAGACAATCACTACAAATATCTGGATATCCTTCAAGCTGACAACATCAAGCACTATGAAGTCAAGAAGAAAGTCAGAAGTCATCATGAAAGTGAAGAAGATCTTAAAAGTTCAAACTGAGTGGAGGAGATATCAAGGCAATTAACACCTGTGCAATTCCAGTTATGAGATACACAGCTGGAATAGTGGACTGGACTCAAGCAGAACCTGAAAACCAGAAAAATGACAATGAATCATGCTCTTCATCCATGCAGTACCTACCAAGGAAAATAGATGGGCATAGAATGTTGCAAGTACACCAGACAGCTGAAGACAAAAAACAGGCATTGAAAGAATACCTGCGGCAAAGTGAAGAAGATGTACTCAGCTTATTGAGTCCTGGAGAGATGAAACTGGCATACAAGAAAGCCCATAAGAAGAATAGAAAAGAGAACATGGCAAGGGAAAGCATTACATGGCCAGTACATTAAACAAATTGTCAAACCAGATAATAACAAGACCTGGCAATGGCTAAGAGCAGGAAAATTGAAGAAAGAGACAGAAGGGCTAATTCTGGCTGCACTAGACTAAGTGTTCAGAACAAATGCATACAAGGCTAGAATTGAGAAGACAATAATAGACAGCAAATGTTGCCTCTGCAAGAAGCTGAAGAAACTAGTTAGTTGCTGCAAGAAGATTGCACAGATTGACTACAAACAATGGCATGATAAAGTAGCAACAATGGTGCACTGGAAGTTCTGCAAGAAATACATTTGCCTTCAAGCAAGAACTGTTGGGATCATAAAGTAGAGAAAGTAATGGAAAATGAAGAAGCTAAGAATGACTCTGGGACTTCAGAATTCAAACAAAAAGGTGCTTGCCACATAACATTCCAGACTTAACAACTGTCGATAAGAAAGATAAAAAAATCTTAATAGTGGATACGGCAGTACCAGGAGAAAGGCAGAATAGAAGAGGAAGAATTGGAGAAAATCACAAAATACAAAGATCTAGAAGTAGAAGACTGTGGCAAAAGAAAGTAAAGGTGGTACCAGTAGTAATAGGGGCCTTGGGTGCAATCCCAAAAAAACTGGAGCACCACTTAACACCACCACATTGACAAATTCACCATCAATCAATTGCAAAAGGTGCGTTACTTGGAACAGCTTACATCCTGTGATAATATCTTTAACACCAAAGAACAGCACCTGCCTATCCCAGGTTCTTGGGAAGGACTCAATAGGTGGACAAAAATGCCAAATCTGGCTGACTGAGTGACAAACCAATATTAATAAGGTAATAGCAAGAAGTAGACATATAATTCAAATAATTTTAGACAATGAGATGTATCTAAACAATTTTTGCAGATTGTAATTACAGTACTTTGTTGGCTACATACAATATTGAATGAAAAGCCAAGTTTCAGTTAGAGATGAGTGAAAATAGAGTTCTAATTTTTTCTCATTTAATAACTGCTCAGGATGTTGATTTTTGTTCTTGTTCTTTAATTTTCATATTAGAGTAGGATCGGTCTATCAGCACTGTTCTATTTATAATTTTATTCATCTAAACCCCAAGAGCGATGCAAAAAATATGGCTTCAATACTGGATGCATTTTGGCTGCTTAAGGCTTCTGGATTGTGGTACAGGTTAAGAAGCTTAACTGGATACAGAACTGGAGTTGTTGGTGTTTTTTTCTGAAGCTGTCATGTGGAATCAAAATGCAGGACCCAAAGCTAATAATCAAGACTTACTTCAGTGTTTATTGGACAATACATACCAGAGGGGATCTCCTCCAAAAGAGTAGGGGGAGACATACTCCTGCAGACAAAGCAGTACACTCATATTTGTATATTTTAGAAAAGAGGAGGAAATGATGCATGCATGCCTCTTCATAAGTAACGATGCAATAGATTACTTCCTGATCTTCTGTTATCTACGGACAATAATGGTCTTATTCAGAAGAAACCTTTGTATCTTGAGATCCAGGGGTTGCAATAGGAATGTTCTGATCAAAGCTTAGATGGGCCGCTCTGGCTAGACGCTGGAAGGCCATGTGCTTTTTCTCTTAAACCATTCCATTCATCTGAGAACTGATTTTCTCACAGTCAGCAAATCTTGATTTGGCAGGACTCTGTTCTATGATGCAATAGCCTCTGTTTAATGAGATACAGCTTCAGGCTAGGATTTTTCTTTCAAGCACTCCAGTTAATTATGTCGACAACAGCTATAATTTGTTTGCTTCATTCCAGTTTCTGCAATCTTGGTGGAGAATATGTGCCAGGACGTATTTTAAAAGTAAAATTGAAATCTATGTCCTTATATGGCATTTCAACAGAGATTTAATTGATGGCTGTGATACTTTGTTAATAAAAAAAATTTGCTTTAAAGTCAGCATAAAAAGGATCAGTTTAACAGCACTCCCCAAAACATTGTTATGCCAAAAACATGATGTTTACTGTAAGTCTCTAAGTGCATCTTAACACCAGAGCGATTGTGAGCAGGAATTCTGAAGCTTCTTAGAATTAATTTTGTAAATGTTTTATCACTTTGACCTATTTTAAACTATCATCCTGCAACATCAAATCGAACCCTTATTTTCCCCTTTAAGTTACTGCAATTGCTGTTGCATTTTAGTGCCTTAATGAATGCAAATAGTAACTTAGGGCATATCTGCACTCACTGTTTTAAGCTGTTCTTGTTCTGTATTTTGTTGGCTTGATTCTAAGAAGTTTAATAAAATTCTGTGCAGAGTGAAATATTTTGGCTACAGTCCACATGGTATTATATCTGGACATCCTCCCACTGGACAATTGTCCTCGCTGTTTCTTTTCCAGAAAAGTGGTTGCCAATCACTTTCCTTTCTGTGGGGAAAACTTCCTAGACATACATACTTTTATATGTGTGTGTGTGTGTAGATATACAAGTATATTTATATACACACACACATATAAACTCATACAAAAATAAATTAAATTTGTACATAAAAAGTTAAAGCATGAAAATGCTCATATATGAAGGCACAACAACTAGATTCAAAAAATAGAAAACAAGAAAATTTTCACATTGCTATTTTGGTTTCTAATGTCTTTTAAAAAATTGTTCCAAGGAATGCTGTAATAGCACAATGGTTTTAATAAACAGTCCTTGTAAACAGAAGGCTACTGGCAGAATTATAGGTACTTCTCAATTTAGGATGTAATTGAGCTCAGAATTATGGTCACAAGTTATGGTGCTCATTAAGTGGGTCACCATGTGACTGAATCCAATTTTATGACCTTTTTTGTGGTGGTGGGTAAGCAAATGCTGCAGTTGTTAAGTGAATGTGGCAGTTGTTAAATGAATAAATTTTCCTCAATGGGCATTTTTGGCTAGTAACTGGAAGCAAATTCCAGAAACCAGCAAAAAACACCAAAAATTATAGTCATATTTTATTTATTTATTTTTACATTTCTATGCCGCCAATCTCGAAAGACTCTTGGTGGCTTACAAGCATTATATAGATACATTTCTAAACCCCGCCCCCCTCAGCTGGCCAACGATGTTCATATCTGGGGCATCCCCTGCATCTCCTGCTCCACCCCCGAGAAAGGCAAGTCCAGCACCAATTCACTGTTCCTGCCACTGCTGGCCAGCTTCCCCCCAAAGGGGTACCCATTCATCTACTTGCATTTTTACGTGCTTTCAAACTGCTGGGTGGGTAGGATGTAGTCATATGACTGCAGGATGCTGCCAACGGCCATAAATACAAGCCCTCAAAATGCAATCATGTGACCATGGTATGTGTGAGTATGTGTGAGTGTGTACAGCCATCAGAACTTCAAAAATGGTTCATAAGTGGCTCTGGGATGTCTGTCATAATTTTGAATAGTTGCTAAGTGACCAGTCATTAAGCAATGACAACCTTGCTGTGAAAAATATTTGCAGTTTAGCATAACTAGTCCACCTTTGGCATTGCGTGAAGGAGTGAAATACTTGCTAAAGCAAAATTCACACTATCTGACCCATTCTATTCAAAAACTTCACAGAGTGACCCAAAGTATGTTGCATTCTTAAGTTTTGACTCAAATCGCCTTTGTGGAAAATTGCCTTGAAATAGTAATCCTTGCCTTCAGAATGAAATGAACAATTTTTATTTATTATAAAGATTACTATCCATGGTTATTAAAAGAATGTCACACATGGCCAAACATTGTAACAATAATAATCCTATTTAGATAAAATAATAATCTACTAGGTTATACTTACTAAACATCCTGAATTCAAATATAGCTACCTGTCGGTAGGGAGCCTCTTCCATATATGGGAGAACTGTTTCCCATTAAGGAAAAAAAACAGTTATTTCAGAAAAATTATCTGGATGGGAAACTTTCAGATCAATGGTAGGAAATAGATTGGTAACCCCCACTGGCTGCATCACAAGCATTTTCCCATTTAAGAATCTAATGACTGAAGTGCTATTTTCATTGTAGGGATAAATTACAATGGACAGCTGAATGGTTGAATGGTCCTTCCTGGACAGTCTTTTTAAAACGCTTCTTTATCTAGTGTGCTTTTAAAATCACATTTTCAAGTAAATAACACGAATTTGTTTTGATGTAAGAATTAATTGACAAATACTCAGTAAAATGCTATTGAAGGGAATCTGTGCCTCCAAGTATCTAATAGATCTCACTGAGAATTTCTCAAAATCAAGCTGTGTTCCTAGAAAAGTATTATGCTGAAATGCTGCCTGAATATCATGGAAGATACTCATTTTTTAAACCAATGCATGATATGATATCTGTAATGCCTCTCTGCTTTGGATCCAAGTGCATGCTTCTTTGAATCAGGAGCAGAATTTCAAACATAGAAATCTGAAATCCACGCTCACTGAGGATGTTGAGCACTATGCAACTCAAGAAGCAAAACTTAATTAGGAACTTCTAGCAATAATTAAACCAATAATTGTCTGCAATAAAAACTGACAAATATTTCCATATTTTAAATCTAATTTAGTGAGATTTCCAGACCATGAAAAATTGCTAGTGTCAAATACAAACATGCTACTTCTGCTAGAAAGCTCTGCCTTTGGCATCAGTCTAAAGTTTTGTTTGTAGTTTGATGAGTATATGGTTGATATACTCATACTTTGAATTACAAGAGAAATGTTTCATATTATACAGTTGGATCCTGAGCTGGTCTTTGATCATCATAACTGTTTGTACGTTGTGGAATTCTGCTAAGAATGTTCCACTGATGGAAAGTAAGATAACCAATTTCTCCTCCCTCTGTAGACCCTAGAAGCACCACTACTTTAAGACTGAGAGTCGTTTTTCAAAGAGGGGGAAAGAGGATTTGGTGAGAATGTCAGTGCCTTCCCCAGAAGCATAGCTGCAGTTGATTAACATTATTTAGTGCAATATATCTAGAAAGCAGGCACCAGATTGGGGAAAACTAACATGATGTCTGAGAATTTTGACAAACGTTTATGTAGACTTCTTGGTTCATCCCTTCTTGATCAAAGAGAGAGATTCAGATCCATCACTCTACTCCATCAGGATATAATTTGCAAAGTCTCCAATATCTTTATGAAGAGTCTAGTCAAATATTCAAAGAACACATTTGACAACATTTCCTTAGGCAAGACCCTAAGCAACACACAAGCAAGCTTTTATAATTCATTTCCACACAAAGAGTTATAGGCTGTACACATTATCCAATACATGAATTATTCAATATTTGGTTATCTTCTAAGTAATCTGGATAATTTCTATTTATACAAGTAGCCCTTGACTTACAATTGTAATTGAGACTGGAATTACTGTCATGAGTCATGAGGGTCATTGAGTGACCTTTTTTGGGATCTGTTGTAATTTTGAATGGTTGCTAAGTGACCAGTTGTAAGATGACGACTGCCTATATTATGTTTTGTCCATGTGTAACAAAGTACTGTATCTATAATGCCATGCAACAAACTGTATAGGGGTAAGAAAGGAAATTTCCAGGTATCTACAGCTTTTACATAGACTGAGGTTTTTTCCTGGAAGAGGGAGCTTGTGTTAATGAGTTTCCCATGCTATTATGTGACAAAAAAGCTCTTTTGTTTTTTTGTGGTTGCCCTAGTTTCATACAGTACTTCAGAACAGTTACTTTAACCACATCCTTGCAAATACTATCTACTGGGGTCAAGCATAGTGACATGACAGCTGATTTGCAGTGTGACCATGAAACAAAATCTCATTGGGGAAGGCACATTGCTTTCATATTTCCATTATGAAATATACCAATAATCTTTGTTCTCCAAAAAGGAGAAGAAATATAAGCCACTGTGATGCTCAAGGTAGTTGAAAGACAAGGGTAGCAATGATTATCACCCACATATCTTAAGAACAAAAGAACTCAAGGACTTGCTTTAATTTTCCACTTTTCAATAGAAACAAAACTGGTATACAACAGCAGCTGTTTTGTAATGAATGCTGAATCTCTGTAGATGTTCCCAGCCAAGGCTAATAATGCAGCTAGCTGAGTATATTATAGATAAATTCAGTTAAAACTGAAAGTAAACATTATTATTTTTTAAACCTTTTACATGGAGATCATTTCAACATATATTTGCTAAATTAACTTTACAGCCCAGCATAATCCTTAGCCAAGCTTTTGAAGGTATGTCTTAAATTTGTTTTATGTTAAGTAGGAAATAATAACACTGAAAATGCTTTACTTTAACATTGATCTTGAGTTTAACTTTAAACAATAAGTTTCAGTCACTGCCAGGCTTTTGGTTCTGCTATGGGACTGGAAGACAACTACAATTCCATAGTTTGTTCTAGCAACTACCTATCTCGGCACTCAGAATGGAGAGTGAACTATAGTTAGGAAAACAAGCACAGTAATTGCTGTCTTATAAGATGTTTAAGACTAGGAAATGTTACTGATTTCTGCCTGGCAAACAGAAAATGTCATCTTTAATCTCAGGATCTTAAACTTAACCTTCATTGTATTTGCTATAGCCGATAAAGTCACGAATTTCACAAGGATAAGTTTTCTTGATAAAACCTGACAGTCTGAATATCTTCTTCTGGCTTTAAATTTATCAAAAAATTTTGACCAGAAAAGCCGTTAAGTATTACGAGACTGATATACCTCAGTTCAGAATTAAAACTATCCTATAGTACCTTGTTATCATGATTTACGTACAAGGGCAATGGAATAAAATAGAAATTTGGCTGAATTTTAAATAGTTATAATAAATTAATTCTTGTATTAAAAAATGCTTAAGAATAAATCTCCAAGTATTGTATTAGCACTTAAAATGTTGGACTAGGAAATGAGACTCAATTTCAGCCATGAAATTTACTGGGTAAATTTTGTTTGGTCACTCTCTTCATCCAACCTACATCACGAAATTTTTAAGGATGAGATAAAATGTAGGAGGAAACTATAAAGAAAACGTATGTGCAAGATATTTTTAAGAAGATCAGAGAACTCACAGGAGAATTTAGAGAGCTAAGATAGTTATTCAAGAGAATTGATGGAAAAGATCTCATGGATTAAAGAGCGTAATAGCACTGTGCTCTTAAACTGTTGTTCTGTCCTTATGCCAGCTGGGTTGACAAAATACTGACCAAGGAGAGATGATTTGACTGCATTTTCCCAAGGGATTCAGGCTACCACAGACCCACCATTGATGCGCCTTCCTAAATTACTATAGAAAAGCAGTTGTCAATGACTTCCCTTTCTTTTGGCAGTTGAAAAACTTCTACCTCAAGTGATTGAAAAAATGCTAAACAAGTGGTCCAGAGGGCTTATTAAAGATCCAGCCATTGGCTGGATCAAAAAGGGCTGAATCCAGTACTATGGTTTCAGGGCATGTGGTGACAACTGGGTGATAAATTTTTGTTCTGTTTGCTAGGTAATCCAGGCAAAGCTAGAGGATAGAAATTGCACCAAAATGTGGACACTCAGTGAAAATCAAGAAATTATCAAGTACTTTTATGAATCAAACTCATTGATTCATAGTTTTCAGAAGCAAATATTTGAAATTTGGAAAATAAATCTAGAATCTAATATCATTTAACAATAACCTAGTGCTTTATATTCGGAAACAGGGTCTTTACAAACATTAGACCTAATTAATTGGAACAGCAGTAAAATATTGAAAATAAAGTATTTAAAATTGAAAAATAAACGTGCTGCGAAAGCAGTACAAGAACAAGTCAGTATGAGCATCCATTTGGATGTAGCCTGTGAAGATTTTGAACTGCCAATTCTAGATCTATTCTTATGTTATTAAGAGGTGACACTGACTTGATGGCAAATAATTTAATTCCAGTTGTCTGAATATAACAGAAACTTTGAGAAAAAGCATGAAACAAAGGTTTTATAGGAAGAAGAGATGGATATTTGTCTGTATAATCCCCAAGGATTCTGTCTGACTTCAAAATGGAAGAGATCCCAAGTAGGCTGTTTGTTGTTGTTCAGTCGTGTCCGACTCTTCGCGACCCCATGGACTGCATTATGCCAGGCCTCCCTGTCCTGCACTGC
>JANHZU010005576.1:236785-246861 GCA_032468055.1 Acrochordus granulatus | reverse complement strand
TTTCTGATTAAATTTTTTGCTTGTCCTGCGGGTTTCTCATCTTGTGAGTTACTCGTCTTGTAAGGCACCACTGTATATGCACAAAAAGATACTTACTGGTCCAGATTTAATATTAACCCATATTTTCCATGGCATGAATGCTATTCTGTGTTCTATCCTGTCTCTCCTCCGTTAGGGTCACTTTAAAGCAGACCACATCCGGCCCTTTGGCTGCCCCTGTTTGTCCCATGTAAGGATTCTGGAGGATGGAGTTCCAGATGGCTGGGGTCTGCCCAAATGGGATGGGGTCATGGCAAAGTGCCTGCAGTAAAATTAGTGAAGGGCTTCTGTTCCAGACTTTACTTGTCTAGTAGATTGTTCTAACTTAGCTGGAATTTTCAAATGAGCTATTTTCCAAGATCCTGTTCCTGATCATTAAGATTGTGTAGGTGGTCCTTGACTTACAACCACAAGAATTTCCATTGCTAAGCAAAGTGATTATGTGAGTCACACTCAATTTATGACCTTTTTGCCACAATTATTCAGCAAATTACTGCAGTTGTTAAGTGAATCACATGGTTGTTAAGTGAATCCAGCTTCCCACATTGACTGTACTTGGAAGGCATCTGGGAAGGTTGAAAATGCTGATCATGTGACCTGGTATGTTGCAATCACTGTAAATATATGCTGGTTGCCAAGTACCTGAATTTTGATCACATGACTTTGAGGATGCTGTAGCTGTCATAAGTGCAAGGATTGGTTGTGAGTCACTTTTTTAATACTGTTATAACTCTGAATGGTTGCTAAATGAATGGTTGTAAGTCAAGGACTACCTCTACACAAAAGAGGAAAGATGTTTTGTTTTGGAAAAAAAATGCAGCCCTTCAAAATATTCCAGCAAAACAGTTGCGGTGGTTCTATTTCTTCAGAATATAACATAAAATAACTGAAGTGCTTTGTTCTAATGTTAAAAAAAATCTTATAAAGAAAGTCCCATTTTCCAGTAATTTTGTATTATTCAAACACTCTAATGCAGCTTAAAAAAGTTTTGAGCTTGGGGAAAAAAATCTTGGAATATATCAGTTTAGTTTGGAATTCAAAATATTTTGAACTCAGACTTAATTGCTGCCTCCAATCTCAAAACATATACAAGGAATTGCATTTGCTTTTAGACTCACTGACCCAGTTTACAGGAATACTTTGCAAGCTCTTTCTAATTTCCTTCTTAAAAGTCTCTAACCTTAATAATTTTGAATCAGCTGCAAACTCACTGCACATGCTAAACCTCAGATTGTTGAAAAACAAATTAAAAAATACTGTTCTCAGCAGTAACCTCTGGGGGAAATCTCCCTTGGCATTTCTTCCTAATGTGGAAGCTAACCATTTCTTCCTTCCCCATTCCCTGTTTTCAGGTTCCTAGTCTGTAAAAACAGTTGTTTTCTTATCCCAAGGTTGAGTACACTGGTGAAGAAATGTGTTACATCTTTACTCTGTGACACTGGATAGAACCTCAAAAAGTATTCTGAGTTTTGTTCTGTTGCAATATACGCAAAATACTCTGAGAGAACATTCTGCATGAGCCTGATTTGCTCTGAATCCCCCAATTTATTTATTTATTTGTCTGTCTGTCAATCATATTTATATGCCATCGATCTCAAGAGCACCTCTAGTGGCTCAAAATTTATATAAAAAAACAACAAAGAAAAATAATAACAATATAAATAAAATAGCAAGATGAAAAGAGGGGAGTCTGACAGCTGAAATTCCTTGACTGATGGGCTCCACAATATATCTCTTCTACTGGCCCAGGTGGGATGGCCAAATCCCACTGGGGGTTCTTTGCATGCCCTTAACCACCACCCAAGTTTGTATGAGAATCTCTCCCCTTCCAAGATGCTCAACACACCTACCTTGTACGAATAAACAACTTTGCAGGTCAGTGGGTAATTTCGGAGGGTGCCAGAAGGACTGGAGTTGCTATCTTCAAAAGCATCCAGGCCATCTTCTCCTTCTTCTCTTTCTAAATCAACATTTAGCTAATGGAGAAAAATAGAAAGAGACAGTAAGCATCTGTTACTAAGTAA
Organism: Acrochordus granulatus; assembly: GCA_032468055.1. Taxonomy (NCBI): domain Eukaryota; kingdom Metazoa; phylum Chordata; class Lepidosauria; order Squamata; family Acrochordidae; genus Acrochordus; species Acrochordus granulatus. The sequence goes on along the minus strand of JANHZU010005576.1, from coordinate 244,798 downwards.
AGGTAGTCCTCAGCCTACAACCATTTGTTTAGCAACTATCCAAAGTTTTCAATTGCACTGAAAAAAATTGACATGAACACTCCTTGTACTTATGACTGTCACAGCATCCCCATGATCGCATTCAAATTTGGGCTCTTGGAAATGGGATTTATGTATCTACCAACCTATCTACCTGTACAAACATACATATATGACAGTTACACTATTCTACCTCATGTGATTGCCATTTGTAACCTTCCCAACTGGCTTCTGATAAGCAAAATCAGTCTAGATTCACTTAACAATCATGTGATTAATTTAAGAACTGCAGTGATTCACTTAACAACTATGGCAAGAAAAAGTTGCAAAATTGGGCACAACTCACTTAACCACTTTGCTTAATAATGGAAATTCTGGTCCCCATTGTGGTCATAATTTGAGAACTACATGTAAACCTGCTGCCGAACTTAAGATAGGAGCAGAGTAAACATCCAGAAACAACTTAAGGCGGAGACCTCAATGCCATTGGCTGAGAAAATTCTTTCCATTTTATCTGTGTTTCCCCAATAAACGTGGTCCCCCCCTTCCAAATACAGCAGTGGAGTCCTTTTAAGAAAAAGCAGATTTGTTTCTGCAGTGTGATTATCACTACAAATGTCATGGACATGTCTGAAGAAGAGGCAAGGTGGAAATGATAGTTCAAGGAAGGGGCTGACCCAGTGTGCATCTGCTATACAGAAAAGCCCATAGAACATTGGGGACAATAAAGAATTGTATTGAAAAGAGAGAGGCCAATAGCATAACACCCTTTTATAAATCAATAGTGTGACCAAATTTGGAATACTGTGAGCAGTTCTGGTTGGCATCCCACAAAAGGGATGTAGTGCAGCTGGAGAAAGTTTGAAGGACAGCAACTAAGATAGTCCAGAGGTTGAAGAAGCTTCTCTATGAGGAAAGGTTGTGATAGTGGGGGCTTTTTAGCCTAGAAAAATGGTAAACTTGAAAGGATCTAATGGACGTCTACAGAATTATGCATGGTGTCGATAAAGTGGATTAGGAGAAGCCATTTTCCTCTCCCCCAAATATTAGACATCATCTAATGAAAACGAATATTGGAAAAATCATGGCAAGCAAAAGGATGGGTATTTTTTTACCCAATGTGTAATTCAACTTTGGAATTTGCTATGAGATGTGGGCTGGCAACCAGCTTGGCTGGCTTCAAAAACTTGTTGGACCCATTCATGAAAGTCCTGGAGATTTAATGGCTCTTAGCCTTGATGGCATGGAGTTGCCTTGGAAGGCTATCTGCTGGGAAATGAATGGCATCCTTGGGAAGTTGGTGACCCACTGGGAGAACAGACTGCTGGACTAGAAGGGAGGGCATGGCTTATATTATATCCTCAAGGCTCACCACCTTTGACAGGAATCGTGCTAAAATTAGTCAACTATGCAGAATCACATTCTGATTACCTTCATAAAATATTAAATTATATTTTGTATGATTTTCAATATTTTCTTCATATGTTACAGAGAAACAGGGAATAGTAAATGTATTATAAGAATAATCAATAGCTGCCAATTATTTATGATGCCTGTCATGTATCTTTAAAATTACTAAATTTTAGACTTTGCATTCTGCCTATAGTTTGCAAATAAGACACATTGGCTTGATGTTCAAAGTCTGTCTTGCCTTTTTTTATTAAGAGGCATTTTAACGTGACAATAAATATTTGGTAAAAGGCATTTCTTGCTCAATTGCTCAGTCGTGTTCAATTCTTTACAACCCCATGCACTGCAGCACACCAGTCCTCCCTGTCCTGCACTGCCTCCCAGAGTCTGCCCAAATCCACCTCCATCACATCCACAATGCTATCTAATCATTTTGTTCTCTGCTGTCCCCTTCTCCTTTTGCCTTCAGTCTTCCCAGCATCACAGTCTTTTCCAATGAGTTCTCTGTTCACATTAGGTGGTCAAAGTATTTTGAGCTTCAGCTTCAGTATCTGTCCTTCCAATGAAAAGTCAAGGTTGATTTCCTTCAGGAGTGGTTTGATCTCCTTGCAGTCCAAGGGACTCTCAAGAGTCTTCTCTAGCACCACAATTGGAAGGCATCAATTATTCTGTGCTCAGCCTTCCTTATGGTCCAGCTCCTACAGCCATACATTACTACTGGGAAAACTATAGCTTTGACTATACAGAACTTTGTCGGCAAAGTGATGTCTCTGCTTCTTAATACACTGTCTAGGTTTGCCATAGCTTTCCTCCCAAGGAGCAAGAGTCTTTTAATTTCATGGCTGCAGTCACCATGGTCAGAGATCTTGGTGCCCAAGAACGTAAAATCTGTCCCTGCTTCCATTTCTTCCTGTTCTATTTGCCAGGAAATGATGGGACTGGTTGCCATGATCTTAGTTTTTTTAATGTTGAGTCTCAAGCCAGCTTTTGCACTCTCTCTTTCACTTTCATCAGGAGGCTCTTTAGTTCCTCTTCCGTTCTGCCATTAGAGTGGTATTGCCTGCATATCTGGAGTTGTTGATATTTCTCCCAGCAATCTTAATTCCAGTTTGTGCATCATCCACCCTGGAATTTCACATGATGTACTCTGCATATAAATAAACAGGGTGACAATATGCAGCCTTGTACTCTTTTCCCAATTTTGAACCAATCTGTTGTTCCACATCATGTTCTAACTGTTGCTTCTCTTGACCCACATACAGATTTCTCAGGAGACAGGTAAGGTGGTCTGATACTCCCATCTCTTTAAGACTTTGCCAAGGTTATAGTGATCCATACAATCAAAGGCTTTAGCATAATCAAAGAAGCAGAAGTAGATGTTTTTCTGTAACTACCTTGCTTTCTTCATGATCCAGCAAATGTTGGAAATGTAATCTCTAGTTCCCCTGCTTCTTTGAAACCCAATTTGAACTTCTGGTATTTCTTGGTTCACATATTGCTGATTGTCTGCAAAATTGTAGTATTTTGAGCATAACTTTTCCAGTCTGTGAAATGAGCACAATTGTACGGTAGTTTAAACATTCTTTGGCACTGCATTTCTTTGGGATTGGAATGTAAACTGACATTTTCCAATTCTGGGACCAATACTGACTTTTGCAAATTTGCTGGCATTTTGAGTGCAGCACTTTAACAGCATCATCTTTTAGAATTTTAAATAGTTCCACTGGAATACCATCACCTCTGCTAGCTTTGTTGTAGTAATGTTTCCCAAGGCCTACTTGACTTCACACTCCAGGATATCTGGCTCTAGATCAGCAGCCACACTATTGTGGTTATCAGGGACATTTTGATCTTTCTTGTATAGATCTTCTGTGTATTCTTGTCACGTCTTCTTAATCTCTTCTGCTTCTGTTATGTCTCTACCATTTTTGGCCTTTATCATGCCTGTTTTTGCATGAAATGTTCCTTGATATCTCCAATTCTCTTGAAGAGATTTCTGTTCTTTCTCAATCTATTGTTTTCCTCTATTACTTTGCATTGTTCATTTAAGAAGATCTTATATTCATTTGGGTATACCTTTCCCTTTCTCCTTTCCCTTTCGCTTTCCTTCTTTCCTCAGCTATTTGTAAAGTCTCATCAGACAGCCACTCTGCTTTCTTAAATTTATTTTTAATTTATTAATTTATTTAATTTATTTTTCTTTGGGATGGTTTTAGTGTCTACCTCATGTACAGTATTACCTCCACCCACAGTTCTCCAGGCACTCTGTCTGCTGGATCTAATCCCTTAAATCTATTCATCATCTCCACTGTAAATTCATAAGGGATATGAATGAAGTCATACCTGCATGGCCAAGTGATTTTTCCTACTTTCTTCAATTTAAGCTTGAATTTTGCAATAAGAGCTCATGATCTGAGTCACAGTCAGCTCCACATCTTGTTTTTACTGAATGTATAGAGCTTCTCTATCTTGAATACAAAGGATGTAATTAATCTGATTTTAATATTGACTATCTGGTGATGTCCATGTGTGGAGTCGCCTCTTGGGTTATTGGAAAAGAGTGTTTGTTATGACCAGTTTGTTCCATGAAAAAACTCTGTTAGCCTTTGCCCTGCTTGATTTTGTACTCCCAAGGCCAATCTTGCCTGTTATTCTAATTATCTTTTGACTTCCTACTTTAGCATTCTAATCCCCTATGAGAAGGACATCTTTTTTTAGTGTTAGTTCTGTAAGGTATTGTAGGCCTTCATAGAACCGGTCAACTTCAGCTTCTTTGACATCAGTGGTTGGAGTGTAGGCTTGGATTACTTTAATGTTGAATGGTTTGCCATGGATTTGAACCTAGATCTTTCTGTGGTTTTAAGAAGAAATGGCTACTCCATTTCTTCTAAGGGTTTTTGTCTACAGTTGTAGATATAGTGTCATCTGAATTAAATTCGCCCATCCCAGTCTATTTTAGTTCACTGATTCCCAAGATGTCTATGTTCAATTTTACCATCTCATGTTTGACCATATCCAATTTACCTTGTTTCATAGATCTTATATTCCAGGTTCCTATGCAATATTTTTCTTTACAGCATTTAACTTTCCTTTCACCACTTGGCACATCCACAGCTGAGAATCTTTTTGGTTTGGCTCAGCTACTTCACACTTTCTGGAGCTACTTGTAATTGCCCTCTGCTCTTATCCAGTAGCATATTGGACATTCTTCCAGCCTGAGGGGCTCATATTCCGGCATCATATCTTTTGGCCTTTTGATACTGTCCATGGGGTTTTCTTGACAAGGATAATGGAGTGGGTTGCCATTTTCTTCTTCAGTGTATCACATTTTGTCAGAACTCCCCACTATGATTGGTCTATCTTGGGTGGCACAGCATGGCATAGCTCATAACTTCACTAAGTTATGCAAGCCCCCTCACCACAACAAGGCAGCGATCTACATAGGAGGAATATTGTTATACAACAATGAATAAAAATTCTTACTGATCTATTGCAAATTACTCAGATTTGCCCAAATTTTCTATACTAATATATGTCTTTCAAAATGCTTTCCATCATTGCATCTATTCTATTTCTCTTTAACTAGACTGCAGAATCTCTCCTTGAAAATAATACTGAAATAATAAAGCTATTAGGTTACAAGGTATGCAATAACCTGTCAGATCACTGTTTATTTTAATCAATTGACTCAAAAATAACAGTAAGAACTAATTATTAATAATCAAGGAAAATTTGATTATTTCTCTGCAACGCAGTGCTGATTGGATAGAGATATAGGTGCAGAACTAAAGTTCAATGATGCAATCTATAGAAGTTAAAATGCTGACTGCTGCAATTTGATGAGGAAGGTGGAAACAAGAAAACACACTAAGCACAGAGTGATAACATTTGCCAGACAAAGTAATATGTGATCACTGCTATTTTGCAGACCCATCAGCATTCCTAAGCACAAAATATCTCTAATACCAGGCCAGACCAATGTTCCATAGCATTTCCTCTTACTGACAGTGTTTCTGGGTCTCAGGAAGCATGTAGTATTCCTAGTCATTAGTCTTCTGCATACAAAGTATATTTTCTATCGCTAACAATGGTCCAGCCCAAGACAAGATAAACAGTCCATCTCCTCTAGCAGGCAAAGCTTGCCCAGAGAACTGAATCAGTCTAAATGGCTGCTTTATCAAGAAAAGGTAATTGTTTATATTTCAAAAAATGCAGACAAACAAAATGTTTAATTCTTGTTTCAGGTATTGCAACAGAAATCACTACCAGGGAATTGGCAAATCAAAAGATTGGAAAATAGGGCTTTTAGAAATCTAGAATACTAAAGCTTCAATACGAAAAGTAAGTTTATATTATATTCCACTTAAAACATTTGTGCATATAGGAAAAGCCCTACATACATATGCTACGTTATAAGCAAAAAGTTTCTAAATCATATCAAAGTTTTAGATGTTGCTTTAAAATTGGGTTTGGTTTGCACATTTTTCTAAATTATTGTATTAAGCTTGCCCTGCCAGTCGTGACTGACACTAGAATGCGGTGGTCATCTCCGTTTCCAATCCAAAGAGCCAGTGTTTGTTCAAGGACACTTCCATGGTCATGTGGCCAGCATGACTAGATGCCAAAGGTGAAAGGACACTGTTACCTATCCCGCCAAATAGGCAGTACCTATTTATCTACTTGCATTTGCATGCTTTCAAACTGCTAGGTTGGCAGGAGCTGAGGCAGACAACAGGAGCTCACCCTGCTGCATGGCACTGCTGGGTCTTGAACTCAGTCCATTGATCTTCCAGCCGTCAAGCTGAGCATCTTAACCACTTGTTCTACCATGCCTCTTATTGTTTGTAACACAGTTTTTAAAAAGACCCCCAGTGAGGCACTACCTTGCTGTGTTTGGGGGGCTTGTGTGCTTCAAAGAAGATGAGAGTTATGCCAGAGGTTTAACAGTACTGGATAGATCACATCAGAGGAGCCAGACAAAGAGTGTCTCCCTCCCACAAAAAAATATGGGACCTAATTTACAAAAATGCATACTGGCTCAGTTGTCACCTGCGTTAACAAGGACTGTGCTAGATGTTGTTGTAGTTCCTGGATACCTGGCGAAAAATGGGCTACAGGACTCCACTGGAGAAGGAAATGGCAACCCACTCTAGTAACCTTGCCAAAAAAATCCCATGGACAGTAACAAAAGGCTAAAACATAAGATTCCAGAAGATGAGCCCCTCAGATCGAAAGGAATTACAAGTAGCTCCAGAAAGAGTAAAATGCCTGGGCCAAAGCCAAAAAGATGCTCAGCTGTGGGATGTGTCTGGAGATGAAGGAAAAGGCTGATGCTACAAAGAACAATATTGCCTAGGAACCTGGAATATAAGATCTATGAATCAAGATAAGCTGAATGTGGTCAAATATGAGATGGCAAGATTCAACTTCTTGGGAATCAGTGAACTAAAATGAACGAGAATGAGCAAATTTAATTTAGATTTAACTCAACAGTGGCCACATGATTGGAAAAAGTCAGTTTACATTCCAATCTCAAAGAAGGGCAATGCCAAAGAATTTTCATACTAATGTACAATTGGACTTATTTCACATGTTAGCAAGGTTATGCTCAAAATTCTGTAAGCCAGACTTCAACAGTATGTTTACTGAGAACTATCAGATGTACAAGCTGGGTTTTGCAGAGGAACTCGAGATCAAATTGCCAACATTCACTGGATCATGGAAAAAGTGATGGAGTTCCAGAAAAACATCTACTTCTGCTTCATTTACTATGCTAAATCCTTTGATTGTGTGTATCACAACAACTTGTGGCAAATTCTTAAACAGATGGGAGTACCAGACCAACTTACCTATCTCCTGAGAAACTCAGGGAGGCAGCACAGGACAGGGAGGTCTGGTACACTCCAGTCCATGGAGTCACAAAGAGTTGGACACAACTCCACAACTGAACAATAAATACAGCTTTTAAAAAGTAGCTCTCTTGTAGCCAAAGGCAACTGAAAATTCCATGCAGGCAAATTAATGGTTGATGGAGGAGGAATAAAATTTCCGAGTTGTCTTCTGTTAGCTCAGTCTTCTGTTAGTTCATTTCTTATCTTAGTGACTGTCTCTTTCTCTAACTCGTGCAGAAATATACTCAGCTGGCAAGAACAGGACAGAGATAGAACTATTTCTTAAAAACAAGAGTTAGCTTAAGTAGCTTATTGTATGTCCATGTGGCAATGGAATAAGAGACTTTTTTTCTTTTACCTTCCTTCCAACTTCTCCCAACTTTTGCAAACAAGTAAAAATAGATTTTTTATGGTAAAGACTAACACTTTTGCAAAATACCACTCAGAAATAGTCTCTAACACAGGGGTGGACAATTATTTTTCCCAGGGGGCCAAATGAGACGCAGACAATATTGTGGAGGGCCGGGCCAAAAATTCTAACTCAGTTCTATATAATGTTAATTTAATTTCTACATTAAAAGCAGTAAATGGCATTGTTTTAACAAGATGAAAATAGGACTACGTGCTATTATGTAAAGAGAAAGTGAGGTTGTTTTACAAAAAAAATATTTATTCAATAAAATTCACCAAATGG
>JANHZU010005576.1:208562-227243 GCA_032468055.1 Acrochordus granulatus | reverse complement strand
TGCATTTTATTGGGTGTCTTCTTGAACAGCAGTGTCCCTATCTTCTTTGAACTTTTTGTGGAAACAGTCTATCCTGTTCCTGAAGGGATTACCTGTGGTGTGGTCACCTTCCTAAGCAACATGTTCATGGGAGTTCTTTTATTTTTTTTTAGTTTCTACCATAAAGGTAAGAAGCGTTTTGAATGCTTTGTCATATAAATTTACCAGTGTGATATATTTCATCCAGAGTTTCATTCACCAAGAAGATAGACTGCATACACTTCTTCTCAATGATATTGAGACTAAACCAAGTGTTTGTCTAAGTGTGTGTCAGTCAAAGAATGACATCTTTATAGAAGCTTTCCTTTGAAATGGGAATAGCAGAGCATCTTTATAAGAAACATATATATGTATATATTTCAAAGAGCAGCACGATATTGTTGTCATGAATCACATTTGTAGCTGGCAAGCTAAACCTGTGATAAAATTAATCCAGTCTCATGCTTCAAGATCTAATCTGATTCCCTGTAGAGAAAAGAAATAGTGCGACTTTTTTCCTTCCTGTAAACTATTTAATCAATTTCCCAATATAACAATAAGTGTTTCATAACTTGTATTTTTATTAGCTTCATACATATATGCAAAACAGTTTGATAAATGAAGGCCAAAGTATATTCAAGGTTTATGTGTGTTCTTCAACAAATTACTTAACGTTAAATTACAAATATCAAACTTCTCATTAGCAATTTTTAATAATAAGTTTTTAAAGGATTTTATGAATCCTATGAGGGTTGAAGCTATTAATTCTCATTAATTTTGTTGTTAGAATGAGGATAAAGATGCCTGTCTTGCATTCAAATTATTTGTTGGCTCAAATAAGAGCAAAAATTCATTATTTTATAGTTTTAAAAGTGTAAAGAGAGTTTGGAAAATCTCATTAACTTCCACTATGCTGTCTTTACTGTGGCAATGATTATTTGATGTATTTTAGAGATGGGTAATGTTTACCTATGATGTGGAAAAATTTCAAAGAATGTATTTGGGTCTGTGTTTGAGAGCAGAGAAGATGCTCAGCAGATATAATTACTTTCAACCATGATATATCTCTGTGACCATCTGGTGGGATGGGTGTTGGAGGCAGAGTTTTGCAATGGTTTTGGGACTTCCTGTCAGGATGTGCCCACAAGTATTCTTTCTTGTTATTAATGTTGTTTAACCTCTCCATGAAACTTCTGGGAGAAGGCACTGGGAGCTTTTCGTCTTAATGAAAACCGAATGATCCAGGTGTAGTTTTATTTTGAGTTTACTTGTGTTAATATTTATGGCTATGCTTTCTTTTTCATATTTAGTTTTATTGCTATAAACCTCCTTGAGTGATTTTTTTTAGTAAAAACAATACTACGGTTATTAGTCATGCATTAAAATGTATAATTGTCTGTGGCACAATTGTGTTTTATATTTAGCTTACAGAGACAGGATTGTCCTAAGCCATTATAGGTGAACGGGTTTTAGATCTAAAAAACGTGTGGAAAGATTTAGAGAAATAAGAATACCAAGTGGGCATTTCTTTACTTTTCATTGTTGTGTTTCCCTTAACCCAATTATAGATTTTTTTTATTATTTTAAATTTGGGGTCTGCTTTGTAGTTTAGTTTTTCTTCAATTTCATATGCTTAATTTTCCTTGATATGCTTCAAATATGGTAGCTAATTGAAAAACTCTCCCAGTTCTGCTTTCAGAAGTCACTAATGATATGATTTCTTCTAATTCCTGTTTTTGATGAGACTGGTTCCTTCTGGGAAAAGTACTCATTTTGGGGCTGTTGATTTTTACCTGAAGAAAATCTGGAAGCTAAAAGTATTTTACCCACTCAAAAGTATTGTGTAATCTAAACTGTGAAGCTGGTTTTTAAAATTATTGCTTTATAAAAGGGAAGTAACAGTGTTACCCAAATAACTAATGCTATTTTTTTCTCCCTGTAGAATTCTCTTGGTTTAACTGGTGCCTCCCAGGATCTTGCTTACTAAGCCTTCTGCTCATCTTATGCTTCAGGGAATCCTATGACAGACTTTATCTGGATGTAATTGTCTCTGTTTGAAAACATAAAATAAGGAAGTTGAAGAGGATGAAAAATAGTGCTGGGTTTGGCCTGTTTCCTTGGAAACACATAGACTAAAGGTTACAGTACTAATTCAAACATTCACCTGGACTTTTTGATTGGATTTACGAACAAAAAGGGTTTTTTTTAAATTCCTAATACGGCATTTTATCATTTAGATTATTATGATGAGTCTTGTATTTGAATGGAGTTAGAATATTTTTTAAAAAGTACTATTCAGAAGAATGTGTGCTAGAAGAAATACAAACTGTAACATTTTATTTAATAAGCTATTTAACTGCAAAAATGTGTGCCAACTGAAGCTACTTATAACAAATAGCAATATCATCACAGTTAGGAATTAATGATGGAATCTTTATGGATAAAAGCTTCTTTCTTTTTCTCCTTTTTAACTGTCTGGTATTTAATGAGAATTCGGATAATCCCCCATTTGTCTTCCTTTGAAAATAGCATGTTATTTTTCATTGTGGCATGTTCACACTAGTGCTTCTGTGACAACAAAGATTTTCACCATAGTTGTTAAAACTAAACAAATCTCTCACTGTGAATCATCTTCTGTTTATGATGGAACTAGCATAACATTACACTAGGATTTAAAAATGATTATAGTTAAATACAAGATAAAAGCTTTAACATCTCCCCAGTTTTTCTATTTGAAGGTGTTTTTGCTTATTTAATTTAAATATATTATTCTTTTACTTCCCTTTCCAAAAGACACACAAACACAGAGACTTTTTACTAAAAGGCTCTTGGCAGTTGGTGCTATAATTTATTTGAAATTATTTATATGTAATTTGCCTTATAGCCTAATCTAGCTTTTACACAGATGTAAAGGTAAGTGGATATAGGATTACTGTCATAATATAGGAAATTGTTTCTGATATTAAGAAATAATTAAGTCTTGTAAATATGGGTTGTTACTGGACATTTTTATGTGCTTTCCTGAGAAATGTGTTAGCTTGTGTGTTCTACACAAAGAAGGAAGGCCCTCTTCCCAACATCTTACAAAGCCAATTAATTAAAGATTACAGTTTTTCTTTTTTAGTTTAAGCTTGTCCTCGAATTAGTTTAAAATATCAGAATGCCCAGTATAAGCTAGAAAATGTAATTTTTGTAGTACAGCTGCTACACCGTGCATTAAAAGGGACAATTTTTACTTGACTTGTTTTCAAATGTTGTTTCATCTTTGTCTGGCTTTTCAAAGTCTCCTTGTACAATACATCTGAAACAAGTCACACATTGCTGAAGGTAGCTTGTTTTTATCAGTGCTGTACTCCACTTTCCCACTCATTTGTACAGAATGTGATGGCCCATGTGAATGTTTTTGGAAATGACTTTTCTCTGTAAACCATAGTTTTCATGAGAGTGGAACTATTGTCTATTAATTCCACAGTTTCTTTAGGAAATGAAAGCTGAACTACAGTATAAAATCAATGCGTTTTGGGAGGGATACTGAAGTATAACATAACGTGGCTAGCGGCTTTTTTGCTTTAGCAAAAAAAGCTTTGATTTAAAGATATTCCATCTTTTCAAAGAGTTGCATTCTACCCTCATATTTTTGAGGAGGGGCAAAAAGTCAAGATGGAAGCCACAATTGCACAAACAAAGCCCTGCCTATTTAATATGTTCATTGTGACACATTGTTGTGAGAGAGGATATGCAGGAGGTTGGTGTGACTGAGGAGGATGCTGAAGACCAAGGAAGATGGAAACAGAAGATTTGCTGTGGCAACCCCTAACAGGAGGAGGAGGAGGATTCTGGGAAAAGACATGTTTAATTTATAATGTACCCGGCAGGTGCTCCAAAATACATTCCTCTCTTTGAATCTGCATTTCTGCACAGCCCTTATATTCCTGCCAATTTGCAATAACATGTCATTCATCTTACAATGCAGACCATAGTCCATAATAGTCAATGCCTGTCTAAATGTATCAACCAATCTGACATTTTAATAGGCATCAGATTTTGTTTTGTTTCTTGCTCTATTTTATTTGAATTTTAGGCATTCAGTGCCTATTTTTTTGACTGGGGGAGACTGGCTGTTTTTCAGTGTTATAAATGAGCATTTTGACAGAGTCTTGTCCATTTCTTTTAGCATCAACTGTTTGTATTTGGTGAATCAATGAGGTATGCAAAATATTTTGCTCTGAACCATTTTGAGGACAAAATTTCATGAAACCTCTTAGTTTCATGAAATTTTCCTATTTCAAGCTTAAAATGGGTAACTTCAGGTATTTTAAAAATATTTTAAGTGCAAAAAAGTTTAGTTTCCAAAATTAAATGCTATTTTGAGCTAAAAACACTTCTCAGATGCTAGAAACAGCCCATTTTGGGCTAAAAATAGAAAGTGATATGAAGTTTTACAAATCAAAATGTTTTCCACAATCCTCAAAATGGATATTTGACTGTACTTTTTCAGGACAGATATATTTGTTGGCATTGGGCTCAGATTCTACCCATGTTATATTGCTGGTTTTTGCCAAGTTACTTACCTTTGAATCACACCAATTTCATTCCTGCAAAATTGATGGCAGAAAAAAAATTAGCATTAAAAAAACTGATGTCATATATTCTAATTCACCTTAGCTTTCTTCAGGATAAATAATCCCCACCAAATCCATAGTTCTGCAAAACGCTTATACAATACTTCCCCAGAATTCCAAATATGCTCAGTAGCTCAAAAAGAATCTTGGTTTACTGCACATCTACTCTTTAAAAAAAAATTTTTTTTTTGCTTTGATCAGTAATTTTCTCAAGATCATTCTGAGTCTCATTCCTATTTTCTGAAATCTTAGCTATGGTTCCCATTTTGTGCCATGGGCACCATAAAGATGCCTCCCCAGTCTGTAATGAAGTACCTTGGATATGGATTTCCTCTTGCTCTACGCCTGTTGAATAATTCTATATCCAAGTTGTAGGGATCTTTGTGTTTTAAATTTAGATTATAATGTTTTATGCAATTTCAGTGAGCTCATGCATCATCTCCTCTTATACCTCATTTGCCTGTTTTGTCCTCTGAGCAATTTACCAAAAAAAAAGTCCCATTTGTTATTCTGGAGTTTTCTCCATCAGATTCCAAATTACTCCCATAGATTTAATTAAATCATTTCACACAATGGAAGCACAAAACCTGAACTTGACAAAATGTTTTTCTTAAAAAGGCAGCTAGTGATCTAAGTCAATAAATGCACCCAGCAAAAGAGTTTTACAAAACTGATTTTTCTTGGGGTTTTTTATTAATAGGGTGAGAACTCAACATTCAGTACTTTTTGGCTCAGTGCCAGGCACCCAGAGCTTCAATCTCTAGGTATTGCCTCTACCTTCACTGGATTCTTAGGTATGTAACAGAACCAGAGAAAGAGAATGGTAACAAATCCCAATGTGTGGCTGTCTTTGAGTTACTGGCATTTCTTTTTTTTTTTTGAGAATATTCCCCCAGGAAGACTCACTGAAAGTATTTTTACTGAGCAGAAGAGGGCAACAATCTTCAGCCCTAACTCCACCAATGGTGTTTAGCTTTATTTCATGTGTCCCTTAACCTCATTTCTCTCTCACACACACACACACACATTGACATACAGATGGACAAACACAAAGACTGCACCAGAAAACAGCCAAAATCTGCTAAGAGCTTTCTGTTCCTGCGTTGCATTTGGAAGTATAAGAAGAGAGTGTCACAAAGATGAAAGGAGTTGCAAGAAAGAGTATGAGTATCCCTACTCGGTTTTGATGTTGGCCCCCATGCCAAACAAATAATCTCAAAGGAATAAGGAACAACAGTCGGAAAATTATATGCACAAATGAAAAATAGTAGCCTTTAATTTTACTTCTTTTATATATATACTAATTTAATCACATGTAGTTGGTGAAATAGCTTTATGATACATTGGTAAATTGGTAGAAAATCAGATAAACATACAGTACTTAAAAAAATCCAGCCCAGTTATGCTGTTTCCCTCACTTTTGACTTAAAAAATTTCAAATATAAAAGAATTTAAAGATATTTAAATTTAAAGGTTGTCTTGATCTGAAAAATGATACTCCTAAAAGCTTATTAATGAAATTTAAGAATAATCTATCTTAAATAAGTTTGCATTTAATTTCCAGGAAATATTATTTAAAACATCAGCATTCTCTATTTTTATCTTAGCTGACTGTTTTAGAATATTTTTTTAAAGAAAGGACAATGTTCAGCATTAGTAACTTTTAAAAAATAATCACAATTCTAATTTTATAAGCAACAATATACATTTATATATTAAAAAATAACATAACAGGGCAGCTTATAAAATCAGAGCTGATCCTTTTTGAATTCATTAGTAATGTTAGAAAATTCAAAAATATGTTTAAAATAGTACAAGTTACAAATTCTACAACAGAATATCACTGATTATTTTTGAAAATGTGAGGATCTTTCATAAAGAAAAATGTATTTCTATGTCTAATTACAATAATCTAATTATTAAAATTATTTCTGATATAATTGAAACCATTTTACCTAATTAGCTGCCTCCTCTTAAGCACTTTATAGGTAATGGGATTAAAGGAATCCTGAATTGCTGGATCTAATGTCTGCCAGGATTTTATCATGCAGTAAATACAGAAAAGTTATCATATGAAACTAGACTTTAATGCATACCGAAATACCCTAAAAACTTTGAAATTTTGAGCCTGATAAAAGTTATTGAATTGTTTTCCTTGACTGTATATCGAGATTAAGTCTGAATAAATTGCATCACGCTTAAATTATAAACAACATTTTAAAACCAAACTTTAATATTATAATAAAAACATGGAGAAAGTAAACTGTGATGGGAAAAAATAGGTTATTATGTGTAGAAAGGCTCATGGAATATTCAGAAATGCATTCTCTATTTGAATGCAAAAAAAGCAAGTGCATTTTATCATCAATACTGTTAAAATGAGTTAGATAGCTTAGAAGCACTCTGCCTATCCTGTCGGACTCATGTACTAAGGACAACAGTCTATCTTGGACAACCACCAAGATGGCAATAATTTATTCTGTGGCTTAAAACTTGTTAATGGCAAGCAAAATGAGATCGCACCAATATCCTGCAGGGCAGAATCCACCCCCTCTTATGAAAAGAGAGCCTCTTTGAGGATCTACCTGGCAAGCTTCTGTCAAACTACAGAGATCTATGCCAGAGAAAAGAACTAAAGAACAGCTGAAATACATCCGAGGAAAGTGGTATTTTACCTTTCAAACCACAGTGTAATTTCATTACCACTCCAGATGACACCTGGACAGAAATGCCATGAGTGACCCTCAAGGGCAATTCCTAGCACAAGTGTCTCTTTGCTCGGCTGACAACCGGAGGCTGCACAGTGTTAGCTAAATCCTGCAGGGGGCTGCCGTGTTCTTCTGTATTCACATCCTGCAGCTATTTCAGTGCAGGGACCCCAAAAGCAATCAGAGCAATTCAGATGAGGTTTGTAAAGATGTTAGGCTGAACTACTCTGTATCTGCCAAAACAAAGCCCTTTGTCCCAACTCCTCTAAGAAAAGAAATAAGTCAGAACTGAACAGCTCCCTGGATATATCCTTTCTCACTAGCCTTTTGTGGAGAACAACTTTACATTACTGTCACAATGAATTTAGAATTTTCATTGTAAATGAATTTTCATGCATTCATTCATTCATTCTTCTTAAAAATGAAAATGTTTTCAAAATGTTTCCAGCAGTCAGGCCCTATGAATATATGATTTGCAGAACAAATTAGATTGTGTGTGCGTGTATAAAAATACAGTATATCCATAAATCTGTCCATGTTCAGTGGATTTGCATACAGGAAAGTGTTTGGCTACATTCCCACTTATTTCAGAATACCTAGACATACACAGGAATGGAATGGTTGCTGGTTTCCTCTTTTGCATTATCAACTGAATAGGATAATTTCTCTTCACCCTCTGTTTTACATAATTAAATATATTAGCCACATAAGCAAATAATACTCCACATGAACACCCATAATATGGATGGTGCTTATGCAGATGGCTGAAGTTTAAAAACATCTATAGAAAACCAGGTTGTTCTTTTCCAGAAATAAGATGTAATAAATAGGGCAATATAATGTAGATATAAATGTTAACAATAAATTATATAAATACAATCTCTATGTATGGTGCTTTAAAGAACAAAGACAACAGGCCCTGACTTCAATACAGCAGAAAATCAAATTTGATACAGGTTAAACAAGAAAAGAAGAGCAATGAAGGACATGAACAAGTGGAAATGTGTCATTTTCAGTAAACTGTATTATGTAATAAACACAGAATAATTAGGACTGCAGTGTTTGATGATCAAAGCATCCAAAGTAACCCAAAATCTTTTTTACTTGATTAATTAATAATTGGAATAGTTTTCTATTTGGTCATTTTAACAGATGTACTTATAAAAGTAGAACGGAAAATATCAACAAAACATTCCTTTCTATCACCTCTCTATTAAATGTACACATAGAAGATGTATGGAACGCTTAATTTATTATATGCATGTACTGTCTAAAAACAATGCCCTAAAATCAGGAAAAAAATAGTTTGATTCTTTGACTGTTTAAGCATTATCAATTGATACTGATAATGCTTAATCACTGTATTAGTCAATTAAGATATTTTAATGAAGTGGCAGTCTTAAATCAATAGGAAAAAAGAATTCGTAAATTATTTTTACTTGTAAAAGAATATATTGTGGCTTCTACCTTTATCAATATTATTTACAAAGAACTACTGTGGCTGCTTCCTTGCCTTTCACCCAGATCCTTCAAAAGAAAATTGCTTCCCTTGGTCTCACAAAAATCTACAAAGGTTCCAAATCAGTTTTTGAACCTCTGTAAATATTCCGTGTTTATGTTTTGATTCTAATGTGTGTCTAAATCCTTGCATTTGGAAGCAATCAAAGCAACATTCATCACTTTTTTCCAGAGATGGAGCAAAAGAATTTAACAAAATTGATTTTGCACACTTATCACATCCTTACTAGGATTCCACCACATGCTGCTGAAACTTTGGTTAAAGAAGCCACAAAACTCAGGAGACGCTGTTCCTGTATTTTGGGTACATTTGTGCATACACATGTCTACACAAATACTTTTGAGCTCCTGTTTCTTTCTCTCTGAATTAAGATCAGGGAACAAGGATTAAGAAGGCTGCAGTGTCTACAGCATGTAATAGTGCAAGCAAATGAATACAATCTACAATAATAAGTGACATACAAGAAAGCTGAATAGATATGAATCACAGAGTGATATAATCAGTCCTTGCAAAGAATCCCTCCAGAGACTGAATTGGTACAAGGGGTGGCTTCAATTTGCATAGAATTAAATAAAACCTTAACTTGAAAACTACAATATTGCTGCTGAAGTCTTTCCAGAAATTTGGCTTTTACTACTTACAAGTATATCCTGAAGTACAACTACTCCAATTAGGGAGCCACTGTAAATTAATATGTGTAGTTATATAAGGATCAGGAAACACTGTGGGAACACCAAATCTTCAAATAGATGTCAGTGGTTAAGGGATAATCAAAATTGCAGTGGAATTCTAACTAGAGCATCAAATCCTGTTCCTTGTATAAACATGCTTACCATTCAAACTGCTTTCAAATGAAGTAAATTATCTTAGCTTGACAATCTGTATCAAGCACTAGTTATATGTTGTCTTAATCCATTTAGTTAGATAAGTTATACAACCGTGTTGTATAAATCTGTTAGAAAAAAACCCAATGAGATCCAATACATTACCCAACAGTCCAACTATACCAGCACTAAGATATACAGTATAATTTATTCTGTGCAAAAACCTGTGGTCTAATCTCTTTTAAGATCAGTAAGGCTGATTAATTTTTATTATTCATGAATCAATTTTTAACTCAGGTAACATCAGGTAACACTAAAAGAAATGAAAACTGACAGTAAAACCTGATTTTCATTTTGTAATCCACATTTAAAGAGATTTCCTTAAATTCTTCAGCGAAAATAAAAAGGAACTATTATATAAACCTACATACGTATGTGTATATATATATATATATATATATATATATATATGCATAGTATATATGTATATGTGTGAATACACACACTTAATTATATTATACTATATATAATTATATATACTTAATTATAACACTTAATTATATTATACTATATACACACACACAATATATATATATTTATATAATATATTTATATTGTACAATATTAAATTGTTTGGGCACATGTCTTTGCCAAATGTATTTCTCATGCACATTCATCAACAAAATTCAGAGAAGAAAAACTATTTGGACCATAACAGAGAGCTTCCATGAAACAATATATTGTTTCTCTTGGAAAGCTTTCATTAAAGAAGAGCCGATTATTATACATAATTCTTCCTGCAATACTAGCCTAAGACTAGTATTCAGCAAAAAAATAACTATTAAATTATAACTCTATTTTTAAAAGTTAAAAAGATAAACATTATGTGACATACTGAAGAGCAATTTCTCCTCTACAACAATTCCCTTGAAGGGGATTAAAATATTGTACCCCCTTAAATATTGCAACAAAATTCCTTGCTTTACAATCCCCAATCATGCTTCCTAATGTCCTAAATAGACAACAAACTGCTCACATTTTCTTATCTTTTAATTAAGCAACAATATCTTGGATTCTTCTATAATATAGTACTTGCTTGCTGTATTTCTTTCTAATAATTTCTAATTTTAGAAATTAGAAATTTCTTGTTTCTAATAAATCAAGTCCATCAAAAAATACACATCCTCCATTTACATATTTAAAAACTATAATTTATTCTTTATGCAAGGGATAATTTATTCTTTATGCTATATCAAAACCAGTTCAGTAAGAGAAAGATTTATTCCTTACAGCTCAATTTACGTAAAGATACCAATTCATGTACCCACCACAGATAAATATTTACTTGTATCTTCATACTAGTTGTGCGGAAATGCACAATGTATGTATATACCTAGATATGCTATTTATATTAATTAAAAATATACAGAGATCCCAATAACATGCACAGTGATTCCTATATGCCATTCTACAAAAGCATACCACAGAAACTCATAATGTATAAATAATAGATTCACGATTTTCCAAAATAATGTGATACTTATATGGGAAGGCTCAATTGTTTATTCCATTTTTACAGCATTTTAAACCAACCCAATCTACAACAATCTTTTGATTGTAGAAATATATGAATATGTGACTACATCTGACTCCAATGTTAATATTCTCAAGAACATTTATTTCTACATTCTCCAGAACATTTATTTCTACATTCTCCTGATGATAAAGACATTAGATCAAAGGGCAGCTATACCTTCTTCCCCAAAATTAGGACATCCAGCACAAATGTTTATTTTTTTTTTCATTTGAAGGTCATGTTTAACATCTCCAATAGTGTCTGGTTATTGCTTTCAACTTAGACTGCATTGCAGGCAATATGACTATAATTGTCACCATTTTCTAAACCAAGGCATTACACAGTCTTCCCTTCAGACAGCTACATGCCCACCTGATTAAGGTTTTAAGTTTTGCTTAAATTGCTGCTCTAAAACATACTGCTGCATGATTAATTTGGAGTATTCCAACATCTCACCAAATTTGTTAAAAATTCAAATGCATAAAAATAGGAGCACTTAAGATGTTGAATGAATAAAGAGAACAACTAATAAAACACCTAGAAAAGCAGAGCATACAGATATAGGATGTTTTTGTAACAACCTGTACCTGGACATCAAACATAGTAAAAATATAGAAATCAAAATCAAAGATGTTCTAAAAACAGATGGCAAATGAGGATGCAAATTTCCAAATTTTCTCAAGACTATATCCCCCAAATAATTTATGAATATGAAAGATCTTTTTAGAATTAACTTTTTGCCAGAAATAAATATCTAAGTACTTAACATTCTTCTACTCAGATTTATGATCAATAGCAACACAAATTAACTTTTTAAAGATTTTGAACAAAATAAAACTTTATTTGTCCAAAGGCCTTCTCAGCAAGCTATTTTCATACACATTTAAATTTTCCTAAAAATGATGCAAATATCAGTGAAAGGATGATTTGCATATGATTTTGATATGTACATATCATGAACATATGATATGTACATGCAATTAATTTAAAGATATTTATTTTATAGATCAACATATGTGAGGACAATAATATCCTGTTCTCTCTCTATTTTAAAGGAGAAATCTCCTTTATTTAAATTTTTTGAAAGATGCAAAATCAAATGGAAAAAGTAAAGCTTTTGGTAAAACTGTTATGATTATATTCTCAAGTAGACAGACTAATGTTTTGTGAAGCTGTTCATAAAGGTTGTGATACAGAACTGATCTTTAAGATATAATAATGGAAAACTAGTTTCTATGTATGTGTAACCATCCATCTGCCTACCTGCCTGCATATGAAGGATGCACAACACAACACAAATCTGTGTGCAGGAGGTGAAATTATTACACATGGGTTATAATATAAAACAATATGTTAAGTTAATATACAGGAAAGAAGATAAAATGATACTTTTATTCATTCTATTAATTAATATAAGCCAAAAAATAGGTGGAATGAAAGATCACACTTCATTCCCAATTTCAAAAGTCCGCCTACAGTACTTCCCTTTCCTCTCCCAGAAGTAGGATACAACATTATAGAGATACTACCCTAAAAATCAGCACCTCACCAGCAGTGCAGAATCGGATTAGATATGTCGCCTCTGTCTAACCTGGAAATACAAGACAATGAATGGCTAGGTTGATTGTCTGAAGTGTTTATATGTACCAGCAAACCAATATATATCAATGCAGCCTTCCTTCATATTTTTCTGAAGAATGTCCAAAGTTCAGAGAATGCTGAGAAAAAGAACACCACTAGTTCCATTCAAATGATATCCAGAAACAGTATGCAAGCTAAGAAAAAATGAATATCTGTTATGGATTAAAGAGCACACACTGCTCTTCTTTAGCTAACATAAGGTTAAGTCATGTACAGTGAAAGTTTCTTAATCCACAAGGGATTGTTCGTAATTACAAACATGGCAAAGATACCACTTCTACAATGTGTTCCACTTCAAGCAGGCATACCTTCCTAATAGAAAATAGCCTCAAGCAGTTGAGTCTCAAGTGCTTCTTGACTGACAAAGTAATGGACACTTAGATAGAAGGGCTATTTTATGGGCAACCCAAGCATTTAAAGAACCAAAAGATGGGATGGGATAGATAAGGCAAGACAAGTCTAGG
Organism: Acrochordus granulatus; assembly: GCA_032468055.1. Taxonomy (NCBI): domain Eukaryota; kingdom Metazoa; phylum Chordata; class Lepidosauria; order Squamata; family Acrochordidae; genus Acrochordus; species Acrochordus granulatus. The sequence goes on along the minus strand of JANHZU010005576.1, from coordinate 213,871 downwards.
CAGTCACTAGGAGCAAACACTGACTTGAATACATCAAACATAAGAATAAGAATAAATAAGAACACTACTGACATTGACAAAATCACTGTCAGTCAATTGCAAAAGGCAGCTTTACTTGGAATAGCTTATACCTTGCAATGATACCTTTAATACCATCAAAAGCAACATTTGACTATTCCAGATCCTTGGGTAGGACTCAACAACTGGATAAAAACGCCAAATCCAGTCTAAACATTTGGCTGACTGACCAATCAGAGTAATCATTTTTAAGAAATCCTGTATTAATAATATTTATAAGATACCAAATCAGTCAGCTGGAATATATACTACTTCAACTTGAAAGCTTAAGTGCTTTTCCTTCTTACAACATAATTCAAACACACCTGCCCAAGAAATTGAAATACATCTGGATTTCTTTGCTGATGAATTGCAAAACTTAATTACCAACAACATCTGCTGTGTAGAGATACTCCTAAGTCAGCACCCAGGAAATTAATGAATATTATATACAATTAGGAATGACTCTATTATACAACTGCTATTTGATAAATGCTGGATTACTTTCCTAAAGATATAAAAATATAGGAATTTTTTGAATGTAAAAAAATACTTATTTTGCAGTTGACATAGAAAAATAATCTCAGTGTCACCTGAAACCTGTTTACTCAGCAGTAGGATCCAATGAAATGTATGTGATTGCATCTTGGTAAAGGACTGCAGTTTCTTCACTAAGCTGATGGAGCATCTAAATATCCCTAGAGTATCCTAATACTGTGCTTAAATCTTGCCCTAAGGAGTTCTTTTCCCTCTAGAGCATTAGTTGTAATACAAAGTGTCAGAATCATAAGTATATCTGGTTTATTCAGATTCAGTTATTTCTTTCTCTATGTAAATACTTTTAAGGTGGATATATATTTACAAGAGATCAGTTGTGATTCAGACTCCAATTCTAAAAACTCTCTAAGAGACAAATGCCTCAAAACAATGGGACTTCTTTCTATGTAAAACAGAAGGTTACACAATAAACAAATCTAAGCTATAATTCTTCTTCAGTATTTATGAAAAGTAACTCTGTCCAAAGCAAAGATGTTCCAAAGACTTCATCATTTAGTGAAATACTGCAGTGAAACATTTAAGAATGGGGAATTTCTATTTTGTCAAATATATTCCCAAAACTTGAAAAGAAAAAAACAAAAAGAACAGAAAGTCAGAACAGAAAAGAATGGAAGGGGAACAGAAAATTCAAGGCAAATATTTTGAGTAACAAATATTATCTTAGGGGAAAACGTCAATCTACCGTAAAATTTCTGTCCCATCAACTTTGTTTGATGTAAACCTTTCATCTCAGGCTAAATTAGATAACTAATGATTCTTTTCAATAAATACTGTATAATGAAAAAATTCCTTTCAGGTCACTGTTTTGCCGAAAATGGTAATAACAATAGATGTTATTATTGCTGGTAATTATATGGGAAAAATAGAAACCCAAACCAGGTAACTTTTCAGGCTCACATTTTCTTTGAATGTTCTAGGCTTTATTAAAAAGGGACCCAATTACACAGCAAGAATTCATTTCAGGGAAATTAACCAATTCACTTCTTTATATTAGAATTTCTTCCTGAGCTATTATGTCAGTAAGAAAACACACAAAGAGAATAGCAATTGCCTACTATAGTGGCGCAAGATGCCCAGACTGTTTACAACTTAATTCAATGGCTCTGTTTATAAATTTTTTCCACTCACAGAACTGAAAAACATGTATTTCAATTCTCCTTCTAGATTTCCAAAAAGGCCTAGAATACAAGTAATAGCTTCATCCAGCCTTTCTTACTGGATTTCTTCTTATCACAGAAGCATGATGCTCTTTCAGAAATCACAAATGATCAACAAAAAGCAACAAAAATTATGCATCTCCTTTCTCTATTGAGCAGAATCAAATAGTTCCATCTGAATATGCATCTCTATATTTCACAACTACAGTTATTATTTTTTATGTTTGAACCCAGTTTTGATTTTCATACTGATGACAAACTGATGAGGCTGACATTAATGAGGCTTCTTTTAAACAGACCAATTGAATCTTTAACAGGCATATTTAGTGATATCTTTATATGCCAAAGTAGTTATCTTTATTCAATTTGAATACAGAAATTATCTTGGAACTATAGAAAATCCTTCTCAGCTGGGACTGGAAGGTAATGAAAAAATGAACAAAAACTGAAAAATTCAATTTAAGGTATATTATGTAGATGGTTGTATACAGCATAATATTCAATTGTATATTCATCATGAATCTGGATAACACACATATACACACAGAGACACACATACTTATGCAGAATGCATATATTACATAATTACTATACTGCAGGCAAGCACTATCAGTACAATTGAACTAATTTCATGCGCTACACCTTTCTTGACCTGTAAAACAAATTGGAAGTTCATTTATTTTGTCTGCTTACTTATTAATCCTACTTTGACCAAATATTTCAGTTTGTATCTTATTCTCCTTACTAAAGTGAGAAAAATGTTTTAAAATTACAGAAAATTCTCCATTGTGTATCTATAAAGATCAAATTAATACAAGTACCTAGATATGTTCAATGTCACATTTTTCAGGAGTAAGATCCTACATTTTGTGGACCCATATTGGGAAGGTAACTGCATATTCTTCCTTAGTTACTCAAAACATTCCTATATCATAATACATTTGAACAGATGGGGAAAGGTTTTCTTTAACCCAAAGGAGTAAAATATAGGAATAGACTGTCTAAACAAAAGCTGATTTTCTCAACTAAACTAGCCCCTGATTAGGGACAGAACAGAATCCAAACTCAACAGTGTATACAATTTTGCCTTTCATTTTCAGAAACTTAATGACTGAGTTCTGATTGACATTTATTCATACACACAGACACACAAACACCGGATGAATACTAAACAAATGCAAAAGACAGTCTTTAGCTATGCCATGTATATTTTAACAATAAAGCAAAAGAAAAGTACAGCTCCTTTTTAACTTTACAAATTGTTATTAAAATTAAACATACAGAATTCGTGTATAAAAATAACCATTACAGAAAATTAAAGGAGCAACTTTAAAATAACTGTGTAACTTACCTAAGTGGCCCACATTCATTATAGAGGTTTCTCCTGACAGATGATACATCTGTCAGGGGGGAAAATGATCTTGTACCAATATATTTAAAAAATCTACATTTACTAGATGAATTATTATTCACATAACTATAATCATAACTGTGGTCTCCTATACTGTAAGCTGAAGTTGAAATAAGACTCAGAAAGGGAATTTAAGAAATGTATATTCTCTGCTACCGTTTTGCATTTCAAAATCATCTTATAGATTAATACTCTGAATCTTACTTAATAGCACTTTTTTCTCTTAAAAAAATCACAAGGTCCATTTATTCTTCATTCTGGATCAGATCCACTTTTTTCCTTTTTAATTGCAAACCAAACACAACACTGTTGGCTAAACTATTGTAATCCACTCAGTGTAAAAAATCATTAAGAAGAATCAGGTAAGGACTTTGTTAATTTTCTTGAACTGGCATCTACTCTCATTCTACAAGATGGATTCAAACAAAATATTTAAAGGGAAAACACAGTGTCCGTGGTTGTAAATAGTAACTATCATCTTTTCGAATCCAGGCCCATTTCACTTTTTCATTCTAGTTTTAACAAAATATTTTAAAAAAATCAATTACATTCTTACATTAGCCCACTGTCCATAAAATGTAAATCAAGATTTTAAAAGATATTTGTAATCAATAAGGTAACTGGCACTAACCAAAGCATTCATAAAAACAAAAACCAGGGCAATTTTTATTGGCAAACAAATGGAATGGAAACTAAAATACAATGAACAGAGGAAAAGAACCAGGAGAGTTCAGGTTTTTCCAGGGAAAAAGAGGTGTCAAAAGGAAACAGAAAAAATGCTCACTGCTTTTAGTAAAAGTATGTTTTCCTTAACTTCTACTAAGGTGTACTGTTGAAATTTTGCCGTATCATTCCATCTAGCTGATACATCTGGTATTCTCAAACGGTTTACGGTTCAGGTTTCCTCAGGTGAAGGCACCAAGGGGGACGGCTCCGAAGTGACTCGATTCAAGCAGCAGACACGAGGAAGAACCACAACATCAAGCGCGGGCCCGGACAACCCGTGGACTCCGTCCGGTTCCGAAGTTCGGCATCCACCTCAGGAGCGGGCCGAGCGGGCGCCAGCAAGGCATCGCCGGCCTCGGCCCACCCCGCGGAAGGAGCGCCAGCCCGGCGTCGCTTCCAGCGGGCAACGTGTCGTTGCGTTTATTACTTCTAGGCGCCTCGCCCAGAGCGTCGGGAGCGCAGCGCATCTGCCCTACCTGGGAACCTTCGACTAACGTACAACCTTTCGTTACAAACAACAGCTGAAGCTACCCCAAGTTTTACAAGAAGGCAGAAAGCCCAGCTCAGCTGTTCGAAAGCGGAGGACGCGGACCGCGCGCTTTCATCAGTCCGCACGCTTCCGACACAGCGCCGCCGAGTCTGCGCCCTCGCTTTCTTTACCTTCTTCGCGTCCCCCCTCAGGCGCTACACCTTGCTCACAGTTTCCTCTGTCTACAAGGGAAACCGCACCCCCGGCTTTTCAGGACGGGGCCGGGGGTGCGCGCGCGGTTTTGCCTACGCGCTCAGGAGACGGGGAGCCACCTCTCCGCAGCACAGGAGGGAGGAAAACTTTGGGCGCGTGTGCAAACACACTCACACAAGCACTCGCACACTCGCAGTCCCCCGCTCCCTTTCCGATCCAACTCCGCGCCGGACGCGCCTGAGCCCGAAGCCTTCGCGCCGTTTCCGTCGGAGGTAAAACGGAACCCACTCCAGCCAGAGAAGGAAGCAGTGAGGGCACCTACTGGTTGTGGTAGCTGAGAGGATCTGAGACGCAAAGTTCGGAAATGTCCATCAGTTCTCTTTTAGCATTCCCGGCTGGTAGAGGAAAACGACCGGGTCGTACGGAGGGAGGGAGAGCAGAGGGGAAGGAAGACGGGCTGCAGCGAGGCGCTTGAAACAAACACCAGAAGCGGGGCAGAAAGAAACGAAAGCGGCCGGGAAGGCGGACTAGAAGGAGCGGGGAGACGAGACGGAGACAGACGGAGGCGGCCGAGCTCGTCCGCACGCCGCTCTTCGTCCAATCGCGCTGAGACAAGCCGGGAGCGGCGAGCCAGCTCGCGGTGCATGCTCTCTTTAAGGGAGATAGGTAGAGGAAAGGGCCTCAATCTTCATAATTTTTATTTGCTTATTTTGTTCTA
>JANHZU010005576.1:198113-208462 GCA_032468055.1 Acrochordus granulatus | reverse complement strand
TAATTTTCTTGAAGAGCTCTCTAGTCTTTCCCAGTCTATTGTTTTCTTCTATTTCTTGGCACTGCTCATTTAAGAAGTATGAAATAGAAACTCCATAAGTCCCGAAGCTATTTTATTTATCTATTTATTTATTTATGACATTTGTAAGCTGCCCAAATCTGTCATGATTCCTAGCAGCTTTTATTAAGATATATTCTCCTTGAGTCAAGTGCAAATCCTGTATGTGTCAACTCTATCTGTGTAGTTTCTTGGCAAAAATATGTAGTCGCAACATTCTTGTTTTCTGCTGTATTTTAACTTTTCAGTCTCGTCTGCAGCCTTGAGATTTCCCAGTGTCCTTCCCTCCAGGTTCTAATCAGCTTGCTTTCTTTTCTTGACATATGCAGAATAATGAAAGTACTGTGTCACAATATCAGCCACTCCCTTTTATATAAACATCCTGATGTCATATGAACATCAGAAAGAAGTCAGCTTGGATCATGACAGCAGCAAAATCATTATTCTGATGACAGCAGCAAATAGGAATGAAGTCTACAACACTGCTCTAGAGACCTAACCTGAAACTGACAAAGAAGTGTGGAAATTCAGCCATGAAATCTAACCATTAAGGATACACAAAGGAGGCATGTACAGTTTCCCTCTCTAAATGGAGACGCTTTTGGCAGACTGAGAAGTCTTGAAGCAACACACTCTCAAGAATGCAACTTTGTCTCCCATAATGGAGTGTTTTCTATTACGATCCATTTTATGACTGTTGGCTTGCAGTTCTCTTGAATTCCATAATGTGTCTGAATGGCAATCTAGTAATAGGATTCACCATTGAACAATGGCAGGGGTAGAGACAAAAGTAAATGCACATGTGAATATGTCCCACTGTTCACATGCTTTTAACAGTTTTGCAGAATCTCCAAGAACAAATACTGAATTTTAAGGCAGGTGGTGGCTTCGAATTGCAGAAGTTTTTAATTTATTGGGGCCTTGTAGAGTGAATCACCTGATTGGCTGGCACCATTTCTTGTGGTCTAATTAACTGATAACAGAAATACAATGAAGGTTTGTGCTCAGATAATGGACTCCTGCTGACAGAGAAATGCCCATGCAAAGAAAGAAAAAAGGATTTCTGAAAAGGGGTCAACAAAACTATTGCTGGTAGAAAATTTTGCTTTAAAGTGTAAAAGGAAAACTGGAACTTTTCCTTTTTCTGGGCTAGCTTCTTCAGTCTCTGAGTAAGTAGGCTTACTAGTCTGAGCTTTCTCTGTTTCTTAACATGAACTTGCCAAGAATCATATATGACAAGAATGATGTGAATACTTTTCATATTCTTGATTTAGCTCTTTATTATCATATATAGTGAAGGCACTGGAAAAAAACCTCTTAAGTGTGAACATAGGCTTATACTAAATTATATAGATCTGTTGGTACATTATCTAAATGAGTGTTATTTAATTTATGAAAAATGTATACATGTTTTAACGTCATAATGACAAAAATAACTGTCAGTCCACCTGTTTTTATACAATCCTATACATATTTATTCAGAAGTCACTTCCAGGGAAATATATAAAAACTGTTTATCCTTCAGATAAGTTAGCACTAATAATAACACACATACATATGTATATTTATATATGTGTGTGTATTTCTTGCCTATAAGTTTACAGCCTGACTATTACAGGTTGTAATATCAAATTATTGCATTATCAAGCAATTTATATGTATGAAATGACTATTACAGATCAAAGACAATGGGATAGTTACATATCACATCTCCGAAGCTAAATGGACACAGCTCATGTCTTGAACAGTGTTAAATCATGCATAGTAGATCCATGCAATACTTTTTCACATTAGGAAGTATTCTAAAGCCGGGCTGAGGAAGATTTTGGCATCCTGACTGATGGAGGATGAAGTCCAATGACATCTGGAGGACTGCTGGTTCTCCATCCCTACTTATTAAATACTTTTACAACACCTACTATCTTTTTCTTCAGAAAACATCTTCTAGCAATAACTTCCACATTTCTGTTCTACCATGCAGAAATGTGCAGTAAGTGTAATGTAACTAAAATGTAAATGGTTTTCTTTTTATAGGATCTCCTCCCTCATCCAGTTTAGCAGATTAAATTATCAAAAGTAATTTCATTTAGTCCTATGGAACTTAGTTCATTCTTGCTGGCTGTTCCTTTTTGTCAATTCAAACCTAAACAAAATCTGCTTTAAAAAAGAAATGCGGAAGTACTACAGGTGAAGGAAATAAGCACAGAAAGTCAAATGTTAATATAGATGAAGAAATCCAGAAAGTTGATTTTATCTCTATTTCAATTAATTGATCATACTAAACAATCAGTGTTTTTAGCCATACTGTCAAAAAGCAACAAACAAAACTGCAGATTTTGGGGCTTCATTCAAGCAAATCCCTGCATGTGTCAAAGACACAGTAGTCTGTTTGAAGTCACAGCAAAGTTGGGCAGTTCAGTCAACCACCTCTCATCCCCTCTCTGTTGTCAGGCAGTCAGACTTTGCAGTCAGGAAGAAAGGACTATAGTGGAGTGCAAGATCCCTCCAAATAAGACCCAAGGAAGCAGAAAGGTCACATAAAGGGGCAGGTCTCCCACTGGCTCTATTTCAATCAAGCATCAAAAGGAAAAAAGGGGGGAGGAGTATCTCCAAACACTCCCTGGCTCCCCCCAACCCCCGCCCAAACTGAGATGCTAAAAGCTTTCCATTCTCACAAGAATTGCCTTCTCCTCTCTTAGGAAGATTTTCCAAGCAGCTCTAGACTCTTAGGAAGAAGCTCTGCCAGTCAAGTGTGCAGTCTTAAGGCTGTGCATCTTCTGCCCCTGGTGAGATGAATAAGCCTTCCTCAAATTGAAAACAAGCAATTGTATGTGACAGATCGGTACACTGAAAGGCCTACAAATTAAATCCTTTTTTCTGCAATTTGATCATTTGTCTCTGATCTTTTTTGAAGGTCCAATTCAGTGGGAAATTTTCACTTTAGAAAATTTATAAATTTTTATTTCTATTTAAATTTATATTGAAAGACAGGTTAGAAATCATTTAAATTATATTAATTTTTAAGATTAGAAATGAAAACTCCATAGCCCTTCTAAAGTAGTTGGATATGTATAAATTGGCTAATCTGGCTGGTCCTGATCAAATTTGTTGTACAACAATACCTGAGGAATCCTGAACTTCCTATCCTGGCTTTAAAATATAGATTGATTTTGATCACTCAGTTCAGCTGTCATCTTGACTTTTGACACGCAGAAACACATCCCATTCAGATGTTTCTGGGACCAAAGGCAGTCTGAGATATCAGATGCACCTTGAGGAGCTTACCTTAAAGCAGTGCTTCTCATCCTTGGCAACTTTAAGATGTGTGGGCTTCAGCTCCCAGAATTCCCCAGCCAGCATGAATTGAAGTTCACACATCTTAAAGTTGCCAAGGTTGAGAAACACTTCTTAAAGCATACAACTATTATTTTGGTTCTCAAGGGAATTTTCTCCTAACTGCAGTTTTCAATTCTTATTAATGCACACCCTAATACTCTTCTATTTTTATTTCCTAGTCTTTCTCCAACAGATTTAATTTGTGGATATGTATGTTATTTGCTGCCTTATTTGTATAAAGTACCTACACCTTAAAATGCCTGGAGCTGTAGTACCATTGCAACACTTTAGTCTTCTTATCATAAAGTAACTTTTACAAAAACCAGCCCAGAAACTCCAAACTCAAAGTTTAGTTTGTTCAGCTTTTGATTTACATTTTTTGTTGCCTTAGGACATTTCCACATGGAGATGGGGAAGCTGTGGCCTTGTAATTTCTAGCAGCCGTAACCAAAATGACTATTAGTACAGGATACCAAAATTGTGATTTTACAAGATCTGGAAGGCTAAAAATTCCCCACCCAAGTCTAGAAATAAATATGAAATTTGATGGAACATTAGAAAATGTTATTATTTGTAGAAATAAGTGTATAGTGTGTAATCCATTTAAGGAGTTCATGCTATGCCAAAAGGAAACTACAGAAATCTGTTCTTTCCAGAGACAGAACATGGCATTTATGCCGATCCAAGATCAGCTCTGCATCTATATATTCAAGTAATTGTCCTCATTGGGCAACACAGTCAATTGTTGGGCCTGCTGGGTCTGAAATGAAAGTGCTGCAAATGAAGTTTGCTGACTGAATGCTGGAGCTTGAGACCAATGGTTTCCTGTTAGGAGAAAATTCTGCCTCATCCTGTGTAACAGATTAAATTACTAAAGGTGAGTAACACAGAAGAGGGAGAAAAGGTTAGGAGAGAATGAGGCTAAGACACATCCTAACTTTCCTCAGGACTTATTTTAGATTTCCTTCCTGTCAATTCATAGTGTGAATTAAGACAATCCACTTTGGTTTTGAATAAATATAAACAGGAATTACTTTGGTATCAGAATAATCACCACCAAAAGATGTTATTGCTGACAGTTTGCAACAGGCAATCAGTCATTGCTTAAAACTGTGAGGAAAGAGTTGCTCACAGTTCCCCATTTATATTCAAATATAAATGAAAAGGGTACAGATTTTAAGAGATATGTAAGAAGTACAAAGTGAAATGGTTTATTGCTTTGATACAGATGAACTTTAGCAGGTTTACATATGTTTGTTCTGCAGTGCAAATTCAAATATCATAAAGGTCAAAAGAAAATATAGCTGGTCCAGATGAGTTGCGATTGATACTTGTTAAGATTAAAACAGGATCATGTCTTAAGTTTGCAAAATGAAATAAAAAAAATCAGAACCGTTTGCTTGCTTTCCTCTAGTTCTCTTATCTTCGTAACTTTGACTTGGATCATCTTGAGAAACTAAGGAGGGTCAAATGTGGTTACTACTTGGATGGGAAACCAGCAGAAAACCCCACAGATGTAGGGTGGCTGGGAAAGTCAAAAGTTATCCTAGAAGGCAAGGGCAAATCACTTGTATTGTTGCCAGGAAAACTAGTTGGATATGCCCATGATGTCACCAATTGTCAAACTCAGCTTGAAAGATGAATGATTGTGGGAAATGGATTGCATTTGTCAAAAGAGAATCCAGCGGTATATTATAATTTCATTTCTGAAATATAGCACTTCTAACTTAACTAGAGAGAAAAATTTCTATCAATAATAAAATAAATTCAAGACAGTTTCTGGCAAACATTGGATGCTGTCAAGATTTTGTTGTTGATGACTAATGTTTTTGATATGCTATATTCCACAAAGAAAAAAATATTATATATTGATCTGAAGATCTGCTACAGTTTTCAGGTATGCACAGTTCTTGTGCTTCTCCTCATTGCCATAAAATACTCAGATACTTCCCAAATATTTTCTTGTCTATAACCAAATTCTCCTGCTTTTGGAAACTGGGAAATTTTTTTCTTTCTAATGCACAGTAACAATGAGCTAAGATTTATCTGATCAATGTACAGTATACATAACTCGAATTCACTGAGGTGATGTTGACTGCCCCAAATCAAGAGAGGAGAAGACTATGAAAATGTTAAGTAAGGAGATATTAGATTCCCATATAAATCAACAAGAAATTCCTATCCCTTCTTTGCTGAGTTGCTTACCAGTAGAAAAAGAGGAGGAAGATCACTTCAGCTCAGACTCATCAGGATAAATGAAGTAACAGAAAGAAAAAGAAGAGAAACTTCACTTTTTCTACCTAGACTGTATTGTGCTTTCTTCCCTAGTAGGAAATCTTCATAAAACAAGTCCTCTTGCATCAAATGTGTCAAGCAATCAGCTTTGGTCCATTTGAGCAAAGTTCCTTTTGGGCTGAAGAGTGAAGCAAAGTAGTGGAGGAGTTCTGCCTTCCCCCATTACTTTGTACTAGCTTTTTCAAGTAGCAAGCCTATCCTTTTCTTTTCTTTTCTTTTCTTCCTCTTACTATCAACATAGACCAAAAGATCTACGTTTGTTGCTTTTCACTTCCTTCACAAGCATAAATTCTGTTAGTGCTTCAGCTTTTCTATTTTTGTTTTGCAGAAATGAACTACTTGATTTGGTTATGCTTATCTTCCATTTTATATCCATATTTCTTTTAATTTTTAGCCATGCATCCACAATGATATTCTAAGTTGTCCTCTTTTTCTGACTGACTGGTGTATGACTATTTTCAGCATCTTAGTTTTGAGAAGTTTCCAAACTTCCTGCTCTTCTTTTGATTTCAAGATTTTATCTATGGCTTCCTGCTTGGTATTTCTTTAAGCTTACTGAAATTCATCTCTTGAAACCTAGTAGGTATACACACATATGCTCCAATTTCCCACTTTGTAGTATCTTGACACTTAAAATGACACAGCTACTTTCTTAGAAAGTTCTCACTGCTTTTGCCTTTTCAACCAGCTCTTCCCTATTAATTATAATCCACTGTAGGATAATTTGTCCAGGAGGATGTCTATAGCACAATCCTACAAAAAAAATCCTAGTTTCCCCTTCCTTGTATTTTTACTCAAACACTCTTAATTGAAACCTCATGCTCATACTTCTGGATGTGTATACGTGTGTGGATTTGTATCCACTCCTCCATCACTTTTGTCTGCCTCATTCCACTGGATTAAGTTGCATTCCACTCATTATTTCATTCTGCCTTGTTCTTCCTGATAGTTCATCATTATTTATTTCTATGAAGACAATGGAAACCTTGGATCATATACCTTGACTGATTCCCATTCTCCTGATCTTAACCACAGCCCTCACAAATACACCAAAAAGGATGACATTGGATATCATATGAGTGAATTAAAGAATTCTGTTTTAAAATCTGAAAATGAGAACCTGAATCTGGTCTTGGTAAAATATTAGAAACTCAATAAAAAATAAACATCCTTCAAGCTGAGCTTGACACCTGATAATTAAATAAATATGTGTGCAGAAGGGTGGGATAATTATGTTTTTTGCAAGGGGCAATATAAATGTGATTGGCCAATGTCTTCTCCAACTTCTCAGTATAGTCTGTACTTTCCTGGTGGTTTCCCATTCAATAACTAACTAAATCCAACCCTGCTTAGCTTTTTTTTTAAGATTTACCAAGGTCAACTAGATGCTCCTGCCACTTGAACAGGACCCAAAAGGTTACAACCTGTAATAGAAAATTTCCCAAGCTGCAGTTAAAACTTTACTAGAGAAAGAAAATGAAACTCTAAACCCCAAACCAAGTTTTCTGCTTTCTCTAAATGGGCACGAAGCCCCCAAATATAACCCTGATCCTCTGCCATGATATGCAACCAGATTGAATTATCTGTCATCACAAGGCTCTAATTTCCAACTGATGCAGAGGTAAGATAACCATTTAATATAATGGCTAGGCAGCTGCACTCCAGTCTTAGCTTTTCTGGGCCTGACCTTGGCAAAAGAAGGCAGAGGGAGGAAAGGAAGCATATCTGAATGGCAGGGTATATGTTTTATATGCAGAAGGTCCCAGCTGTATCCCTGGTATTTCCAACTCAATAAAACCAGTAGAAAGTGGGTGATGGAAAGACCTGCTTATTGCCTGTGACTAGAGAACTACGGCCAGAAGAAACAGTGCCTACAGTCTGAAGAGGATCTAAGCAACAAAATGAAAACCAACCTTCTTAGCAAAGAAGGAGATAAGCCAACTTTGGCAGAGGCAATAGATCTGAAGGAGCCTTAAGATTCTGGATGGGGGAGCTTTATAGCTCACCAATCTCTTCCTTGCTTGGACAATTTAGTACAAGTGTTTTTTGTGAGACTCTTGCATAACAAGGATCATAAGTAGCTGTGTTGGTTGTATAGAAGTTGCATTAACTTCATTGGGTTTCTTTATCCTGTCATTATTCTTTATCCTTTACTATGCCCTCTCCCCCCGCCCCACACATCTTCAGACATCCTGCAAGGTGCCCTCTAGGTATGTTGGGCCTGCAACTTTAAAACTTCCTAGCTAGTCAATAATTGGTAGTGACTATTGACTTTGTGGTTGGGAATTCTAGAACTGAGGATGTAACGTATCTGGAGGACACTACGTTGGGAAATCTGTTCTATCGAAAATTCTTAGAGGAAAGGAAAAGACACAGTGGAAACTTGGCATAATTCTGCAGAACAGATTAAAAAACAATACAATATAAACCACATGGAAAATGGCTTAGTCTAGTGCAATGATAGTATTTTCCATTAGATAAAATGGATAAATAATTATGGGACTGGAAAAGGGAAGAGGAGGAAAAAACAACTGCATATATAGTACTTTAACCCTATTAAAGTTAAGAAAGGATTAAACTCAAAATTATTCTGAATAAAATATAGTATTGAAGAATTTGGACTTTAATAAAGGTCCATGGAGGCATCACCAAAAAGTAACACAAATTAAGGCAGAAATTCCATATTTTTATATCATATATATTAGAAATAGACAGCACAAAAATCCAAACTGAAGAACCCCTTACAGATGTCTGTCCAGATCTACTGATACACAACTAATGAAGGGGCAATGACCATCTCACTTGATATTTGGGTCTGCTGCTAAATTGCTGCTAGAGGTAGGAAATTTTTCCTTCCATTTTAGATGCCTTCCTATAACTTAACACCATTCTGTTTGACATAATTGAGACACTTTTTTGACATTCTTCTAAGACCATTTCAGGTATCTAAAAAGTGGTATCATACCACTTCAATCATCTTATCTCAAGGCTAAACAAACCCAATTTCTTCCATTTTTCCTTGTACAGATGTGCAGTACATTCTTCATTATCTCTCAGTGACAGCTAGTCAACTTGGTTGATTTCAGAAAAGCAAAGCAGAGGTAGAGCTGGTTAGTATGCCTGATGGGGATCACTAGAAAATTCTAAGGTTATTGGCTGGAATGAGAAGTATAAAGAAAAATTGCAGAAGAAAGTAATAGCAAAGCACTTCCATATTGTTGCCCCTCCCCCCAAAAAAGACAAAATAGATGGATCCATAAAATCACCAGGAATTAAGAACTATTCAGAGGTATTTTTTATATCTTGGTATTTTTGTTTTTACAATAACTTTTACAAAAATGACAAACATTGCTGTTTTATGGATAGAGAACTAAAACTGCACAACATTCAAGGTCTACCTAAGATCTCTCTCTGATAAAGCTAGAACTTGGATACAGATTTTCCAGTATTTTGTTTCTTTACTGGTTAGCTAGATTTATGTCCCTGCCTTAGTTGAATCCTATTTTTAAGCTACTGTAGGGCAGAAAGGTAATCATTTCCAATAACAATAATAATTTTTCTAGTTTCCCAATAGTTGATAATTTAGAATATAGAGTTTCAGATACTTTATTGGCCAAGCATGGTTAGACACACAAAGAATTTGACTCCACTACAGCAGCTCTCAGTATATTTGCAAGACAACAGTAAATAAAATAAAATAACATAAATGAAATTATGTATTCAGAAGTAAAATGTGCATCCAAAGTATGCAGCCAGTAGAAAAGGAATATAGCAAAGTGTAGAATTAGAACCACAATCTATTGATAAATATGTGTACAACTTTGACAGCACTTCTGGATTAATTTAGAATTTGCACTTTGTGCCCTGTCATATAGCATGAGTTAGATATTCAGCCAAATGGGGGGGAATTGTCCCTGTATTGGGTTGTTCTGGTATGCAGTATCCTATAGTGCCTTCCAGAGGGAAGAGGTTCAAACAAATTATGTCCAAGGTGAGAAGGGGTCTACAGATATCTTCTTTGCCCTTCTCTTGACCCTCTCAATATACAGGTCCTCCATAGAGGGCAGGCTAGATGCAATTATTCTTTCTGCAGTCTTGAATGTTCATTGGAGTCTGTACCTGTCCTGCATGGTTGCTGCACTGAACCAGATGTACAATTGATGTACAAAGGACAGATTCAGTGATTCCTCTGCAGAACTGTATCAACAGCTCTTTGTGCAGGTTGAACTTCTTGAGCTGGCACAGAAAATCCTCTGTTGTGCCTTTTTAATAATGGTGCTAATGTTAGCCATCCATTTCAAGTCTTGGAAGATTATAGAGCCCAGAACTTGAAGGACTATACTGCTAATACCATATTGCTGAGTATGGTAAGAGGGGGTGAAATGGGAGTACTCTTCCTAAAAACCACTGTCATCTCCACAGTTTTGAGCATATTCAGTTCTAAGTTGTTTGGACTCCACCACAGGGCCATCTGTTCAACCTCCCTATATGGAGATTCATCATCTCAAATGAATCTAATGACTGTTGTGTCATTTACAAACTTCAGAATTTTGACAGAGGAGTCTCCAGAGGTGCAGTCATGGTCAGACATCTTTTTCCATGTAGAGAAAACAGTAGTGACGAGAGCACACACTCCTGAGGAGTGCCTGTACTGATTGTCT
>JANHZU010005576.1:181246-191640 GCA_032468055.1 Acrochordus granulatus | reverse complement strand
ATTAACTGAAGTAGTCACTAAATGATGAGTGGGTATATTTCAGTACAGCATTATGCAATCCAAGATCTCCTGCAGCATGGCAAAGGAATGACTTCTTTTACCACATATAGCCACATATCAATTACGTTTTGCTTCATTTATCTTGTTATATTGAAAACCAGGATGCATATCATATTAGGCTTTGCCCGGAATAGGAGGCACAGTGGCTGAGCGGTTAAGATGCTGGGCTTGTCGGCTGGAAGATCAGCAGCTCAGCAGTTTGAGATCCAAGCATCATTTTGTAATGGGATGAGCTCCTGTTACTTGCCCCAGCTTCTGCCAACCTATCAACTCAAAAGCATGTAAACATGCAAGTAGATAACTAGGTGCCACCTAATTCAGTGGAAAAGGTAACAGTATTCCATGTGCCTTGGCATATAATCATGCCAGTCACATGATCATGGAAGTGTCTTTGGACAAACCCTGGCTCCCTTGGCTGTGAATTGGAGATGAACAACCCCTCCCAAGTTGGCCACAAATGGCAGGGGAAACCTTTAGCTTTTTTGCCCAGAATGCAAATAATGAATCAAACCAGGATCCCAACTGTTGAGGTTTTTTCATAACTGAAACAGAACTTCAAAGTTCTTCAAAGCATAAGATATCCATTTTGCCTTAGCAAAACAACCTAAAATAACTACAGGACAAACATTTGCCCCCCCAACTAGCATGGAGCCATGAAAAAGAACTTACTTAACCTGCAGCACTAAAATATTAATTAAATTGAGTTTTTACATATTCACTGATTTTTCCAGTAAATGGTTAAATCTCCTTTCCTTTATTCCTAGGAAAGCTCTATAGGTTTGGATAGTCTGAAAAAACAGAAACCCTAAAGTCATATAATGAGGAACTATTGTTGGATGTCTTTGATTATGGGCAAATATTAACTCATACACTGCACTGTGATAATTTTTCTGCACAATATAATATTACACATATACACATACACCTTCCATCTCAATTTCAAACAGAACAATATTGCCTAGAGATGGAAATAATTTTACAAAATCATGAGAAGCTTGTAACAAAGCATGGATTAAGAAACAAATCCCACATCTTTCAAAACAAGGATCTGAACCAGCATTAAAGGAGCACATCAGTCAACATTATAACTAGAAATTCTGTTATAATTTGATCTGAATCCAAATCTCTCCAACTGTTTACACTCAAAGGTTTTAAGCTGAGTGTCACTTTCCCAAGAAGTTGTTTTCCAATTTGTTTCTGTACACACCGAACTAAAGAGTTTCCAACTGTTACTCAAATTTCCATTTCTTTCTTTTTCCCAAGTCCAAAACTAGAAGAACACAGTCATTTCCATCAATTGGACTGTAAATATTGTGTTGAGGTTGTGCTTTAAAAAATAGACAGTTTCAAGACAATTCACATCCAAACTATATTTAATAGCCTATATTTATTTATTTTTCTATATTTAATAGCCTATATTTATTTATTTTTATCATATTGAAATTCCCTAAATGTGATGGACTCTGCCTACATGCAGACCATTATTTTTCTCCTTAAAAATAGAGGATCCAAGGAGATTGTGTCCAAAAAGATCAAACCCAAACTACATTTTGACTGGCAACAGGTTGCAACCAGCAAGAGATACATATATGTATATGTATACATATATGTATAGATATTTTTGCAGGGCATCATTTTTTGTGGAGCAGCTAAAAGATTGTTCTGCAATACCAAGGATAGTTCCCATACTGACTTGCCTTGTTGTTATCTTTAGCTTTTTCAGGTAGTCAGTCTTACCTGGTTGATGGGTTGGCCATCAAGCCTTTGTTAGTGAAAATTCCACTAAGATATGTGCCAACTCTTCGGAGATGTCTTTGAGCAAAACAATGTGTTATCAGTGCAAACAATTTGACAAAGGAACCAATTATTCAGAGAGGTGATACATTCCCCTTTAATAATATGTTCAAGCAGAGAGTAAAAAGGAATATTTTCATTTGGATTCTTGCCTAATCCCCACTCTCCTAGCCTCCTAGTTCTAGGAAAATTTGGGATGTCCTTAACCACTAGAGGGTGCCAACCATCTCAAAGACAGAGTCAATGTCACACAGCAAGCTCCCAAGCCACAAAATAGTGAAGCCAGTTAAGAAAACCCTTATTTCCAGCAGTTGGAGAAATACGAGCAAAGAAAAATTAGAATATGAATAATAAATAAATCCAGCCATCTATGTCTCTCTTTCCCCAGCTGCACCACACAAGTTAGAGATTTTTGTCCCATTTGTCCTCTGCTGTTTTGCCTGCATGCACAGTCAGATTTCCAAATCAGGTTTCTGCTTTCCACTGAAATCTGGAATCCAAAGTCACAAATGCACACTCGATCTGCACAAAAGGCAGAGATCCGGGGTAGAACTCCTACTCTTAAAAACAGGAATACGTTTCTGCACTTTACTGGCCCATGTAGTAAGACATTTTAACGAGAGGAGCTTGTTAAAGCATTCCTGGCAAAGAAAGAATAATCACAAAAGGGTTCTGCCAGATAACCTGTTTGCCTTTGCCCCTTTTGAAATGGAAGATTAATGGTGACTCTTGAAACTTTGTTTATATACAAATACATATACTGGGTTTCCTCTGAGTACACTCAAGCACCATAAAGCTTCAGCTAATCTATAATGTTACATCAAGCAACATGGGTTAATAAGAGTAAGTAAGTCTGTGTGTGTATATGTGTAAGCAATGCTGCTTTTTTGCCAAGTATCTGCCAAGCATTCTCTTTAACCCTCATGTAATTGGAAGGGTGATCTCATGTGTAGCCATCACATTTTGCAAGTCCTCTGTACCTATTTCTGCAAACACTTTCTAAACATCAGCGCTCATTATATTATTAGCTAAGCATGCCTAAAAAAGGCTCATCGCTGTTCCAAACTAATATTAATAAACATTAATGAATAAACATCACTTCACTTGATATAACACAGCACCGCAGCATTCCTTTAAAAATGCAGTGTTCATGGCCAGATTTCATCCTGTCCCTATGATGCAATGAAGTGGCTACTGTTGATGTACTCTGTAAGATCACTGAGAGCTGGCACTTTTTTTCTTAATTCCAAGATATGGCATATGGCCAGCTCATTGTGCACCAGCCCCTGATTTAGTTTTAAAGAAGTCTTCCCCCCCACCCCGCCAGAAAGATACAAAATGATTATAGGCAGACCACAAAAATTACTGTTCAGGAAATCATACTTATCAATACCTGTTTGGCCCATTATGTTATATTTTATTAAACAAAAACTAAATATTATTTACATTTTTAGTAAGGAATATCTTCAACTAATGAATTAAAAAAGTAGTTGGACTGAACTGTTGGAGATTAAATTCTTTCAGAGAAAAAATCACAGCTGCTTAATTTATTTTCAATAGATTTCATAGGTACTGTAGGATGTCCACAGGGGTTTCAAACAAGTCAAAATGAGGGTCACAACCATGTGATTGAAGCCCCCCCATTTTTACTGATAATGCACTTTAAAAAGGGTGGGGCTTTGATTATAGAGATTCTCCCATAGGCATCTCAGATTGTCTCTATATTGTCTTGTCATAAGTTACCTGATTTCATATTCCCCAGATTA
Organism: Acrochordus granulatus; assembly: GCA_032468055.1. Classification (NCBI taxonomy): domain Eukaryota; kingdom Metazoa; phylum Chordata; class Lepidosauria; order Squamata; family Acrochordidae; genus Acrochordus; species Acrochordus granulatus. The sequence continues at coordinate 188,020 of JANHZU010005576.1, read as the reverse complement.
CTTTTACTGAGTGGTAGAAAACAAGATTGTAAAACAACTGCAGGATACAAAATCTGCAGCTATTCCAAATTCAAATGGAAACAGAAAACCAAATAGTTATAGACTTTATCTTATCCCTGCAAAGATTTGAAGACTTTGCTCACCTGATTGCTCTATTCATAGGTGTGATGAGAAATTTAGAAAGAACATCCCTACAATGCGTGTTACAATTTAAGCAGGCCCAAATTATGTAAATTCCAGCTGATAATGATACTGATAAATTACTAGAATTGTTGATTAAAAGTAAAAAAATCAAACAATTATTTGTTCTTTTTTGATTTTTGATTCAGGACTTTCATATTTTATGAATTAGATTTTAAACCTTGGAATAACTCACCAGTGAACCTTATCTCATTAGTTATTTCTATGCTCAAAGCAACTCACCTGCCATTCTTTATTGAAGCAGATTGTTGGTTCAATTAGCCTGGAAATATTCACATGTACATGTGGAATTATTCACATAGGCATTTCCAGGGCTTCTGTCCAGAGTTTGCCTTGCCCAACCTCGCAAAGCCAAAACTAACTGTTAAGAATATTTGTACGCATAATATGTGGTGTATTTCAGAGCAATATATGCTTATTACTGCCAAAAATATAGATATGAAAAAAATGCTGGAATATTTACAAATAAGTAAGTACATATGTACAATAGATTACATAATATATTTATCAGTGTTTGGATTGATTTTCTAAATAAAAAAGGTAATCAAATTATATCTTGAATGAAAAATAGAAATAAATCAACCTAATCTGGAGAAAAAAAAATAAAGCCTAAGCCAGAATTAAAAAGAAAAAAGGAAAATACTTACTACAAGGCCAAATGTGCTTCTTCATAAAGGCTATATAATATAACCCACTGATTTAAAGATTAACTTGCTAACATGACAGAGAAATGCTGTAGCCTTTTCAAATATTAAGTGGATAGGATTGTGGATATCAGACTTCCATGTATAAATTATTTTTATTTTATTTTATAACATTATATTCCTTCCAATATCCAGGACTGTCAGTGAAGCTTACGATAAAAATAATTTATACATAAAAGGTTAAACAATAACATCTAAATATAATCTGCAAACCAGCAATGGAAGGTATGAAAATTTGGAATGACCCAGGAATTTTATCTGATCGCAACAAAGTAATTCAAGATCATTAAAACAGTTCAAAACCATGAGGACAATAATTTATCTAATTTGTAAACCACCATTCAACCCAGAAGAAGAGTCAGATGTTTAGGAGCAGAGAACTAATTAAATCTTTTTATATTTTTTAAAAATAAATAAAGTAAGCACTGTGGAGGGCAGTCTGGAACAGGGGACGCCATCCCTAGGAAGTCACTACCCCTCAGTGAGCCACCCACCACAATTTGTCAACGACATCCAGAGAAAGATCTCCCGAAAAACAGTATTCCAACAGCTATGTAAGGGACGCTTCTTCGCAGCTCTAAGTACAGAAAGGGAACCTAGTTTTTCCACTCTTGCAATAAGTGTTTGTTAAAAATCAGATTTTACCCCCAAATGTATTATAGGTGGAGGATGGATCACCTGTGAATTTCATTTCTCTTTATCCAAAATATAATATCCAAAAGAAGTAACTGTGCTCAGCTCAGATCTTACAGAAACAGGGACATTTGCAGGACAAGATATCAAAAAGTCAAGATAGTGCCATAACCGTGGGATCTCCCACACGTAGACAGTCGTGATCATACAAGCTTGAATTGTGCCTCTGCGGAAGTGGCTCTTTTATTTAGTTGGTGCTTTTACAGCCTTTTGCTCTTTTTCCCCTGCTTTGGGGGAATGTGGAGCAATTACCAAGTCAAGTTGCCTCCAGATCCTGACTAGATCCATCCTTGCTCAGCCTGCCCTTCCAGGCCAAACCCTGAAACCCGGAAGGCAGAGGAGGAACCAGGAAAGTCAGAGCTGCAAAAGATTGCAGGAAAGCAACTTCATCCTTTCTGATTTTTCCAACTGTTCATCGTAAAAAAGGTAAACATTAACTTCACCACTAAAATGCAGCGCCTTCTAACTAATCGACATACAATTATTCAAAGGTAACCTCCAAAAGCTGCAGAGATTTCTCTTTAAGGAAAATTAACAGATTAGCACTTTCAGTAATACATATTATGTAATTGCCGTGTGTCCAAAAGGCAGCACCTGTTTAAATCTTTCATTTTGTCATATGTAATAAGAAATAGAAGTATGCAGATGGTTTGATTTCAGAGGAAATACTTCAGGCTCAAGGGGTTTCTTTTTTCCCCGACAAACTTGGAGCTGCTTTTAACATGAAGCATCTCTGTCTTGAGCTGGAAATCCTGATTTTGAAATTTAGAACGAGGCTGTTTTGAGCTCAAAACAGAACGTTTGAAACAGCCCTACTGTTCCAAATTTGAGACACGATGTTTCCTAATAAAAATGACCTCTTTCAATATTACAGAATAAAATGTGCGTGATTTGAAAGTTCACTGTTTGAACAAATTATCACAGCCAAGATCAACAGAGTTCGGTCCTCTTTGGCTTGCTGGTTAACTCAGATTCTGTGCCAAGCTACAAGTACCAATATATTTTTCTTTTATTTATTTAAAACTTTTATATAGTCACCCATCTTTCAGACAACTCTGGGCAGCTCCCAATTAAATATGTTGCCTGATGCAATTACTTAATACATATGTATCTCTAGGAGCCTAGGCTAGGGGCCCACTAGATACATGATCAGATTAAGTAATTAATTGATACATCTTTGGAGACATAAAATAATTGACATGATTATGGAAGCAAATGTTCAGAATAGTAGACTTGTACTGCTTTAGTTATATTGTGATAATGTGAGAACGTTTGTGCAAATGTATTTACCCTCTTTCTGCAGTTTTGCATATTTTTGCTACTGGCCTTAGCTATAGTCATTGATCATGACTTCATCAGAGGTAAAAATAGGATTATAGGGAACATAGCAAAGTAGGAATCATTGCTCATTAAGCAGAACATTGATGCTCATCTTAAATTTGCCAAAAAGAAAATTCCCTGGATAACTCTTTAGATTTCTTCAGGAATATTTTATAAACAGATGAGTCAAAAGTGGGACTTGTCGAACTGCATTGGTAATTTTAAGTTGACAGGAACCCTGCGTTCCACTATAAGATATCCATTGCCAATCATGGAGGTAGAATGTCATGCAAATCCGCATTCATTTTATATATATACATGTTATTGCTTATAAGCAATCTTATAGACTTCTCTAGTGAAAACATTCAGAGCAAATAATTTTCAGAATGGACGAACAGCACAGTTAATATGAACTTCAAATTCAAATTAATTAACATTAAATTAACATCAAGCGATAAATGTTAACATATCCATCATATTAAAAATGTACCAGTGAGCAATAGCTTAAACCCAAATGCTTGGTGGAAAAGAACAATCTCGCAGCTTTCTTAAATGCTAACAATAAAGACAAACAATTTGAATCTTACCACGGAGATACTTTGCCTTGTGGTTAGAGGTTTCGTCACCTCAGTTAACAAGGTGCCTCACAGAGTTAAGTCATGCTATGTTGATAATGCTCAAGAAAGCACTGAAACATGCTAATCAGCCTCAGTCAGTCTCTTCACTTCAAGAAAGGGCATGGTACTATGATATGCATGTACAAAAGTACATGTTGTCAGTTGAAGCAAAGCAGGATCATTTTTCAGCTTCTACAACAAAAATTGAGCACTTTACACTTTTTTTGAGCACTTTTTTTTTACAGGACACCTCCATCAAAAGTCTGATGCAGCAAGATGGCATTCACACATATGCAGTCTTTTTAAATAAAACCAGTAGTCATATAGTTAAACTAATTCCACATTTGCTTTGGGGGTGTTCAAGAAACAAAATATGGATGCCCTCTTTCATGTTATTTAAAATGGACATGAACATCTAAAAAAACCCAGTGGCATCAAACACGCATCTTTGGAGATAAGAAATGTATTATCCTGGTATTACTTGCAAGTGGCCATTGAGGGTTCAGATGATAAACAAGGAGGTATCAGCTGTCAGGAAATCTTTCCAGAAAGATAATAAAGAGAAATTTTACAGACTGTACTTCACATACCATATAGTCATGATGATTATATATGTGCCTGTGAGAGAGTGTGTATACAAAGTGCATCCCCAGATTAAAGTGCTCACAGGCAACAGCTAACAATAAATAAGATAACGAAGCTTGATTCATGAGGAGTGACAGGAAATCTATAACAGGTGGGCTCTATAATCTGTTTGTTCCTTGCGTAGCAAAATGGAAGAACAACAGGCTAATTACTAAGACTCTTTGGCTTTAGGGAGCCTCTGCAGCTGGGGTCCCACAGAGCCAACAGGAAAAGTCTACTGAAATCAGTTTTGACTATTCAGAACTATAAACTTAGCCACTCCAGCGGGTGCTTTCTAGATGGGTTGGAGGGATTTTATACTTCTTGACCATAAAATACTGAAGTATTTTGCTCAATGGCCTGACTTAATACAAGGCTATTTGCATTGTAAGTGAAATTCAAAGAAAGAGAATCAACTGTAGTTTTCTAGGTCTATGGATCCACTGTCAAATCAGTTTTGGGAATGCCTGAGATTTACTAGCTGATGTATCCATTTTATTTATAGCATAATTCTCTTTTCAGACGATACCTCTGTGTTTTGCAAGAGTGTTTTTTATGTGAAAATAAGAAATAAAAAAGAGAACAAGTCTGGTCTAGTGGTTAAGGCACCAGGCTAAAAACTGGAAGACTGAAAATTCTAATCCCATCTTAAACATGAAAGCTGACTGGGCTTGGACCAATCACTCTCGCTCACCCAACTCACTCACAGGGTTGTTGTAGGGAAAATAGGAAGAGGAAAGAGCATTAGGTATGTTTACCACTGAAATTATTTAAAAAAATAATAAAGGCAGGATTAAAACCCCTTTAAAAATTACTATACTGTAGTTCATTTTCTCAGCAAATCCTCCCGTGCAATATTGACAGGAATCCTTTGTCCCTGAGCCTGAAGACTGGAAGCAGTTTATGATATCTGACAGTCATAGCTTAGTTACCAAGCCATAATGTGGTTGGGTTGTTTTTTTGTTAGGATGATGTGAGCTCCAACCATTATTGCTTCAAGTTATGTATGGAACAAACTATTCCAAGGCTTGTTTGGCAAACATAATTTTAAAATCTTGGCTTGCCATTATATATGAAGGCACCCAGTGTGTTGTAGGAGTTAAATTTCACAAACTCATTAAAACCAATCAGAGAAATCAGAAAAAGGAAGCAAAACAAACAATTCTAGATCAAGCTTCAGTCACCTCAAGAAAGTCCCTCACAAAATGAGAGGCTGGTATTGTATGTGCAGTCAACACATTTAGTTTTGTTTCCTGCCCCCTGACCAAATTTTTGATGTAGAACAGATTAGAGGGATGGAGAGCCTTCTTACTATTTGCATTTCCTATTAGCATTCCTCTGTCCTTTTCCTGAACAATATCCAGAGATCTTTAACTTTATTGTTGTTGCTGCTCATAAACACACACGGAGAGAAAATGGTTGAATTGGCATCTGGTAGGCACAGAAATAATAAAACATTGTCCCAATTTATTTGTTCTATTCCATGTGTATGTGTGTTTTTATCTATTCCATGCCTCATGGCATTGGACACATGCCTCTCATAGGAAGGAGAAAAGGATAATTTGCATAATGTAAGCAATACACCAGACTTCTGGAATTAATATGCAGCCTTATTTTCTTTCCTATGCACCCAGTTGGAGTCATAGCCAAAAGCCCCAGAAATTCCCTTTGGAGTGCCAAGAAAAAGTCATGGGTTTTATAGTGCAAGGATATTCTGGATGTTCTACCCTTTCTCTGAGATCTCTGTCACCCCCCCAGCCCTACTCCTTGTTATCTGTCACTAAATAGTAATTAAAGATGTGGCCTGTTTGATAACACTCCTGCCTGCCTTCACATCGTGTGCCCTCTCGGACATGTCTAATTAAAATCCTGATGAGAAGATGAAGAAATCTCCGCAGCCAGGCATTTGCCAACTCTGCCTGTACTCTGCCTCTTCATTAGCCATGACAAGACAGAGAGATATAAAGGACCCCAGGAAACACTCTGACAACCCAATCGATAGGGTCTTTTGTGGAATGTGACGGGCGATTCTGGGCTGTCTTTTCAACTACATGGGAGAACAAGGCTGCCACAGTGGGGGGCTAACTGACCAAGAGCCCCAATCATCACATCCAACTGTTGCTTCTGCTAAGGACTTAGGCTTTTGGCCTGCCTACCTCTAAGCCTAAGGCCAAGAGTTTGTTTAGCAAACTCTTGGCCTTGCCTGCCTCAAAGGACTGTCACTTCTAAAGCAGATACACTGCATTCAGCCCAAGCACTAATGTCCCAGTTCTTTATCTATTCAGAATAAGAAATGCAACTGTGAATGTGAAGTTAACAGACCCCAGAAACTTTAGCCTTCTCTAGGATTGCTCCATAGGTCTTCGAGAAGGCCAAGTGGGATGTTTTTCCTGACATTGTAATGTCATCGCAAGACATGTTGCCAAAAATATTTGCTCTGACTTTATCTCCACACGGGGAGGTACAAATTTAACACTGAAGAAATTGGGGAATTGTCTTACAGGGTTATCTGTGATTTTAAAAACATATATTGAAAGCTCCAAAGGTGTAGACAGGATTTGTGGCAGCAAGAGCTGTGCCATCTGTGGACCCGTGTTCTACTGGTTTCTTCAGTC
>JANHZU010005576.1:155001-171441 GCA_032468055.1 Acrochordus granulatus | reverse complement strand
AACCACTATGTCATTCAGGTATGACCTCAGTGATATCCCTTATGAATATACAGTGGAGGTGAGGAATAGATTTAAGGTTGACAGAGTGCCTGAAGAGCTATGGACAGAGGTATGTAACATTATACAAGAGGTAGCTACTAAAACCATCCCAGTGAAAAATAAATGCAAAAAAGCAAGAGAGAAAGGGAAATATATACCCAGCTGAATGCATCCAATTGTCACAGCCATACATTATTACCGGAAAAAACATTGCTTTAACTATGGAGATTTGTCGGCAAGGTTATCTCTGCTTTTTAATATTCTATCTAGGTTTGCCATAGCTTTCCTCCCAAGGAGCAAGCATCTTTTAATTTCATCATTGCAGTCACCATTGGCAATGATCATTGGACCCCAAGAAGTTAAAATCTGTCACCATTACTTCCCCTTCTCTTTGCCAGGAAGTGATGGGACCGCTTGCCATGATCTTAGTTTTTTAATGTTGAGTTTCAAGCCAGGTTTTGCACTCTCCTCTTTCACCCTCAAGAGACTCCTAAGTTCCTCTTCACTTTCTGCCATTAGAGTGGCATCATTTGCACATCTGAGGTTGTTGATATTTCTCCCAGCAATCTTAATTCCAACTGGCAATTCCTCCCGCCCAGCATTATATACTCTGCATATAACTTAAATAAGCAAGGTGACAATATACAGCCTTCTAGTACTCCTTTCCCAATTTTGAACAATCATTGTTCCATGTCTGGTTCTAACTTTTGCTTCTTGACCAGAATACAGGTTTCTCAGGAGACAGATAAGGTGGTCTGATATTCCCACCTCTTTAAGAGTTTGCCACAGTTTCTGGGATCCACACAAAGGCTTTAGTGTAGTCAGTGAAGCAAAAATAGATGTTTTCTGGAACTCCCTTGCTTTCTCCATGATCCAGCAAATGTTGTCAATTTGGTCTTTAGTTCCTCTGTCTCTTCGAAACCCAGCTTGCACTTCTCGTAGTTCTTGGTGCACATACTGAAACCTAGCTTGTAGTATTTTGAGCATAACCTTGCTAGCATGTGAAATGAGTGCAACTGTATGGTAGTTTGAATGTTCTTTGGCATTGCCCTTTTTTGGGATCGGAACGTAAACTGATCTTTTCCAATCCTGTAACCACTGTTGAATTTTCAAAATTTGCTGGCATATGGAGTGCAGCACTTTCACAGCATCATCTTTCAGGATTTTAAATGGAATACTGTTACCTCCAATAGCTTTGTTGTTAGTAATGTTTTCTAAGGAGAATTAACACTCCAGGATGTCCGGCTCTAGGTCAGTGACCGCACTATTGTGGTTATCAGGGACATTTAGATATTTCTTGTAGAGCTCTTCTGTGTATTCTTGCCACCTCTTCTTAATCTCTTCTGCTTCTGTTAGGTCCCTACCATTTTTGTCCTTTATCATTCTCATCTTTGCACAAAAAATTCCCTTGATATCTCCAGTTTTCTTGAAGAGCTCTCTAATCTTTCCCAGCCTATTGTTTTTCTCTATTTCTTTGCATTGTTCATTTAAAAACGCCTTCTTATCTCTCATTGCTATGCTCTGGAAATCTGCATTCAGCTGGATATATCTTTCTCCCTTGCCTTTTGCTTTCCTTATTTCCTCAACTATTTGTAAAGCCTCATCAGACAGCTGCTTTGCTTTCTTAAATTTATTTTTCTTTGGAATGGTTTTAGTATCCACCTCCTGTACAATGTTACTCACTTCCATCCATAATTTTTCAGCCACTCTGTCTACCAGATTTAATCCCTTAAATCTATTCCTCACTTCCACTGTATATTCATAGGGATTATGATTGAGGTTATACCTGAATGGCCTAATGGAATCTGCAATAAGAAGCTCGTGATCTAAGTCAGCCCAGGTCTTGTTTTTACTGACTGTATAGAGCTTCTCCATCTTTGGCTGCAAAGAATGTAATCAATCTGATTTCAGTTTTGACCATCTGGTGATCTCCATGTGTAGAGTCTCCTCTTGAGTTGTTGGAAAAGAATGTTTGCTATGACCAGCATGTTATCTTGACAAAACTCTGTTATCCTTAGCCCTGCTTCATTTTGTACTTCACTTGCCTGATATTCCACTTATTTTTTCACTTCCTACTTTAGCATTCCAATCCCCTATGATGAAAAGGACATCTTTTTTTGGTGTGAATTCTAGAAAGTGTTGCAGACCTTCATAGAACTGGTCAACTTCAGCCTCATAGGCATCAACATTAATGGTTGGGTCATAGACTTGGATTACTGTGATATTGAATGATTTGCCTTGAATTCAAACCAAGATCATGCTGTCATTTTTGAGATTGTACCCCAGAACTGCTTTTCTTTATTAACTCTGATATTTATTCTGTTTCTTCTAAGGGATTCTTGTCCACAGTAGTAGATATAGTGGTCATCTGAATTAAACTTGCGCATTCCCATCCATTTCAGTTCACTGATTCCAAGATGTCAATGTTCAATCTTGCCATCTCATGTTTGACCACATCCAGCTTATGTCAGTTCATAGATCCTACATTCTAGGTTCTTATGCAAGATTCTTCTTTACATTATTGGACTTTCCTTTCACGTCCAGACACATCCACAGCTGAGCATCCTTTCAGCTTGTCCCACCACTACACTCTTTCTAGAGCTACTTATAATTGCCCTCCGCTATTCCCCAGTAACGTATTGGACACCTTCTAACCTGAACGGCTCATCTTCCAGCATCATATCTTTTAGCCTTTTGTTATTATTCTTGGGGTTTTCTTGGCAAGGATACTGGATTGGCTTGCCATTTCCTTTTCCACAGGAGTCCTGTAGACCATTTTTAACCAAATGTTCAAAAACCCCAGCATTTAGTGTGGTCATTGTTGACCTGCGTGACAACTAAGCCAGTATGGGTTTCTATGAACTACATCTCACCATATTTTTTGTCTGGCTCCTCTGACGAGATCTGTCCAGCATGATTGAACCTTTGGCATAGATCTCATCTTCCTCAGAGTATACAAGCCCCACAACCATGCCAAGGTGATGCCTCATTGGGGCATTTTATAGTTTGATCCCTTAATGATTACATTGCTTTTTTTTTGGTAAATCTATTTTTTGTAGATTCATTTTCCCTTAGCATCTTCCCAAAGTGCTTTGCTCTCAGAGGATTTTCATTTATTTTCCCTCTCAGAGCAACCTGAGCAAATACACAGTAACGCATTTAGGGATAAATAAGTAATATATGAAATAGGGGGCACAGTGGCATGAGCAGCTGAGATATTGGGGTGAGCTAGAAGGTTGGCAGCTCAAGTTTGAGACCCAAGCATTGCCATGCAATAGGGTGTGCTCCTGTAAAAATGTAAGTAGATAAATAGGTACCATTTTGGTGGGAAGGTAACAGTGGCCACATGCCTTGGCATATGGTCATGCCAGCCACAGACACCACAGAAGTGTCTTTGGACAAATGCTGGCTCTTTGGCTAGGAAACAGAGATGAGCACCACCCCCTAGAATCAGCCACAACTGGCAGGGGAAACCTTTACCTTTTACTTTTAACCAAAATTCCACGTACATCCCAAAATGTTCACAGTGAAAAAGAAGTCTTTTTGATCTTTAAAAAACTTATCGAAGTCTTTGAAGAGTAAAAGTCTCTTCCCTGGGTGATTCCTAAAGTAACATTGGATTCATACAACACTGTGTACAGTAGCCACATTCCTGGAAGTTTTGGAAACAGCCTGGCACTGAAGTAAGCTGGATTTAAGAAAAAAAAGTTCAGGAAAGAGGGGACTACCTCTGCTGTTTTTTAAATTTTTTTGTTTTTCTGAAGAAGGACAAACACTTTTTGGGCTTTGTCCTAGCTAACATTTACCCTACTACAGATCTGCTGTATTGAAACCCTGTTCACTTCTTGAAGGATCCATGTATCTCTTAAAATTTAGAGATTTTGAGGTACCATTTCTTATCATGAAATAAATCTTCTTCCCTCATTTTATATCAGGGAGGTAACCAGCTGTGGAAACTGATCAATTGTCCTAATTCTGACCAAATGCCTGATTAATGGATCAAAGCCCAAAGGCATTTTTTAGTTTTCTCATTCCAGCCTCAGTTTTATTATCCGGTTCATGCTGGGGCAGCATTAGTATTACAATCTGTTAATATTCAACTCTTGCTTATTGGCCATCACCAGAGCTGGTGGTTTTCACAGAGAAGAAAGCAGAAAGACTCACCTGGGGTGGTCTCCCCTTCCCAGCTAATTCTCCCTGTCTTCCTTGGACCCTGGCTGGCCTGCCACTTCCCCCGGTCCTGAGCAAGCATTGGTTGGCTCACTTCTCCCACTCTGGTCTTACTTCCACACTCCCCAAGGACAAACCAAGTTATTACAGTAATGAATTAGCCTGGCTGCTTACCACTGCCAGTGGCGAAGGCAATTATCCCACTTTCTGTCCCCAGCCACTGCTCAGTTCCCTCATAAAGAGAGGCTTTGGGGCTGCTTTGTGCTTTGATTGGAAATGAAGAGATTGCTAATTAGGGAATCCCTGCTGGGATCCGGCTGGCAGGAAGAATGACAAAATGGACAGAGTGCGAGTCCATTTCAGGGAAGGAGGGAGCAGACAGGAATTTGCATATCTCTGTAAAGTACTGTGTATCCCCACATCCACCCTAAACAATAGGAGAGATAATTTTTATTGGGCTTTTCACCTTTTAAGACAGGCTAATTTGTTGGGAGGGGCTATAATTTGGTTAGATGTTTGTTCAAATCAGTATCAAAATGCACGCACATGCATGCAGAATTGGCTTGAATCACTAGTCCTTTAAAATGCCTGTTCTAGCTTTCTATCCCCCTTACTCCACCAGATAATATTCTTCCAATCTAATTTTTAATGGAAGGTTCCAAAGGGCTTACCATAGACATGGTCCTGAAACAAAAAATGCCATAATTGTTATTCTTCCTTTTGGCTGACTTATCCTACTCAACTCCCATCTTTACCAAAGCAACAGAACCATGTTTAGTTTGGTCCTCAAGGAGATACAGTACTTGGGAGGGAGCATTGCTGCAGGGAAGATGGTGTTGCCTTGCAGAAGAAGAAATCATGCTGCTGTGTGTGTCCCCCCCACACTTTCTCATTTTTAGATAAATGTGTTCCAGCCCTGAAATAGGAAATTGCAAAAGTAAGGGGGAAATGCATCACAAACTGGGCTTTCCACTTTAATCTGCTAGTTCTGGGTGTTTTCTAGTTTCTTTTCTTAAAATAAGACACTTTTTCTACTTTTGTTTCTTGTTTGAATTCAAATCTTGCAAAAACAAAGAAAGAACCAAAGGAAATGGATGAAGATGACAATGATGATGTCACTATCAAAACAAGTTCAAAACAAGTGATTGCTCAGAAAAGATTGCAATTGTCTCCATTATAAATATTAGGATACTACTTGATAATATAACATGGTCTCAGTTGCCAATTGAAATTCCTGATTCAAATGCATTGCATATAGAAAACCTTGTGGGGTGTTTGCTTCACTTAAGAAACAACTGTGCAAGATAAGGAGAGAAGGAGGGAGGATGTATTGCCCTTATTTTTCCATTTGATCTTACGCCCTCAGAAAAACAAAACTGGACAAGTCCAAGAAAATCAGCAATATCATCATTTACCTTGATTCCACTGCACTGTTAAGTACGGGTGTCTGGATGTGTGTGTGTGAGAGAGAGACAGCTTACTACTTTCTCTCCTATTATGTGATTAACTGTGCTGCAAATCACCCTGACACTCTTTAGCTGTAATATCAGCTCACAATGTCTCCAGCAATCATGGCTTTCTCCAGACAACTAAGAGACTGACCTAATTGAACACTCAAAACATGCCTTTTACTGTCACTATTTTATATCATAAACTATTTCATATCATTCATTTCTTCTAGTCCCCAAAAACTAAATACTTCTGGTTCAACTATTATTACAACCCCTTGTCTAGTATCAAAGACAAGGTGATTGCCATGCCCAGAAAGTCTTGAGATTTTTTTTCTCAAATGTTGCTACTCCCAGAGTTGAATCTCAAGTTACCAGATTATTGTCTTCTGCAGATGCAGCAGCTAACTTATCAGCCAAAGCTAATCAAATGTGCTTCTGGCTATCACTTCCATCTGAAGTCCCAGGAAGAGACCCTGATCCAGAAACATTTCCAAGTGGCAAACTCTCTCCTTCCATGAGAAATAATTCATTTACACCATGAAGCTCAGAGACCACCAAGGACTCAAATGATATACCACTATGTGATGATGAGCTTTCCTGCTCGTGAACTACTTCATCATTGGAATGGGGGAAATCAAAATGCAGGAGCATCATGGCATATTTTTGTCCTAACAAATTTAAGAAACAGTGACATAGTTGCCACAAGACCGAGCCTGAATTACAAGAAGAATAAACTAACCAAGATAGCAAACGTAACAGTGACCAATAGGCCAGAGTACACATATTTAACTTATTTTAATTTGCAGTTATTAGCTTTCTGAAACTGTACAAGCGAGGCAGAAATTCTGAGCAACACTAGACAGACAAACAGATAGACAGATGCCAAGTTTCTAGATGGGTTAGATGACTTTTAATTATCTCCATCTCAGGAATAATCTTTCAATAAATGAGAACTTAGTTCCATCTGAAAGCAGAAATGTCTATACAGGAAAATCTTATTGTTGTCTATTCTCAAGGGAAATATCAGATTTTGTAAAATGGCATATACTTGGTAGACAGTAACCGAGAATGTGAATCCATTTTATAGCCCAGCACCAGAAACCTAATCTTGGTATTTAAGAAAATCCAGGAAGTAATATTCACAAAAGTAGCGAGAGAAAAAGAAAATGGCATATACAGCCCATATAAAGCTCCATGGAGATCAACTATAGAAAAACTCAAGTGAGATTTGCTAAGACTGCTATTGCTGCTGCTGCTGCTGCTATTGCATCTACAGCTGGCAAGAGAGAAGGCTAGTGGGAGGACAATACTAATTCACAGTATTGATTACTATGATTTGTATATGTAACAGTACCTAATGTTGCGATTTAATATCAGGAAAGTATATGTTGATTTGATAGACTGCACTGCCCCTCCTCACCTCAGGCCTAGATTCAATGATTAGACAGGCTATCTTTAATTCAATTAGCACTTGCATGAAGGGCTCCTCTTAAAATAAATAGCAAAAGTGGGGAGCCCACTGCATGACTCCCCCTTTCCCTAACATTTTTGCCATTTGCACAGAAAGAAAACTGTCAAATAGCCCAATGCTCTTTTCTCTTCCAATGTAAGGCATAGAACAGGGGAAGGAGTGGCCTAGATTGGGGTAACATAGAACTGAAAATATGGATAATATATTCCAACAAATATGGAGAGCAAAGGAAAGATTGAAATCATCAAAGCTCAACTTTAAAAGAAAGGTGGTATCTCAAACACAAATAGACTGGGAACAGGCTTAGGATCAATCCACACAGTGACCATAATTCAATGAAACATGTAACTGAACAATTTAAAAAAGGTAATCTCTCTTTGCCAAGCTTAACTTTCAGTGATAAAATAAGCATATCTTTGTAGTTTTCTTGGCAACAGCATAGAAGTAGTTATAGCCTTCTTCCAAAATGTATTTTGTTTATTTGTTTCCCAATCCAGCCTACAGTCTTCAGATTTCCCAGAGTTCTCCCATCATAGTATTCTCATCCATATCTGAGTACTTTTAAAGACCAGCGAAGATTGATTAAACAATGCAATATTTTGGGGAAACTTCCAGAATTTCGTCCACAACATAGTTTTCACAGAGGCAGACCTATCTCCTCTGGCTTAAGCATTCTTGATTTAGTTGTATGAAGCTGCCCCATATTGGGTCAGCGTGAAAAAAACACAAGTCCTTTAGTCTTGAAATCAACCTTACCTTAATTGCTTCCAAATATTCTTATTTCATGTTTTGCTGTCCAGCAGAACCCTGTGAGTTCAGATATTTTCTAGTTATTAGGATATGTGACTTGACAGCCAATTATGTTTGAATGTTAACATTTCATTCCCTATTTGATATTTTGTACTATTTTATTATACACAGATTATGTTTGGTATTTTTCAGGATTATTCGTTAACATGAAGTTAACGAATAATCCTATCAATCCTATCCCATGTTTACCAGTCCAACTTTCTGCAGAGGTGTTACATAATCTGTGCACCACTATAACTCAATCTATATTTATAGCAAAAACTTTTGTTGTATTCTTGGATGTACATTTATATAGGCCAGTGTTGGGCATAACCATAACCTGCACCAAATAGAAATACTGAACCCTCTCCAAAAAAAATTATTGGTGCAGCCAAATGTCTTTCAGGGTGCACAGTGCCACAAGCAGTTAAGACACTGGGCTTGTCAGATGGAAGGTCAGTGGCTCAAGTTTGAGACCCAAGGTCCACCACATGATGGGGTGAGCTCCCATTGTCTGCCTAGTGCCTGCCAACCTAGCAGTTTGAAAGCATGTAAAATGCAAGTAGATAAACAGGTTCCACCATGTGCCTCAGCACATAGTCATGCTGCTCACATGATCATGGAAGCATCTTCGGGCAATGCTGGCTCTTCAGCTAGGAAACAGAGATGAGCACTGCCTCCTAGAGTTGGCCACAACTGGCAGGGGAAACCTTTATCTTTAAATGTTTTCATCTGTTTTTTTAACCTGGAAAATAATTTGCAAATTACTGATATCCATATCTGTCAAGACTTGCTAATTCACATTTAATCTTATAATGAATTATAGATAATATACAATAGTTAACATAGGAGCAATTGTTGGGGTGAGACATCTGGGACAATTCCCTCTGCATTTCAAAATTCCCTTGATCCCCCTCTCTCTCCAATTTTTAGCTGGTAAATTGTTATGGCTATTTCCAGGATAAAACATTCTGCTAATACACATTTGAAGTTTTTCTTTTAAGTTGTACACCTTCTAAGCAGAAAATTGTAGTTTCATAAGGGATTCTCAGGGAGTCTCTCCTTTGCAACTTTAAACTGCTAGACATTAAACCATCTTGAAGAAGTCCTTCTCCAATTTTCATCCTGTTCTTCTGCTTGACCACAGTGATGACTTAGTGCTCTCTACAGACCTTGTTTATAGAGCCCTTGATTGGTGGTCTGAATACTCAGAAATTTTATAACATTGAATTTTAGCATCAGGATCCTGGCATTGTTTAGGGCATAATACACCCCACACATTCACTGTGAAGTTGGTTCACTCACTATATAACACATGATATGAGAAGAATAATAATGTGTGGATGAGTAGAATAATCTATCAGCCCCTGCATACATGACGGTTGCTAGCTCAAGCAGTATAAGCTAGCTCAAACAGTACAAAAATGACATATGCACCGCTACACAGAAATCAGTATGCACAAACAAGAGTTCCTTTACAGTAATGCAATATTTATTTAAACTGGTTCCTATACAACCACACAAAGTCTACTGAAATATATGCTGGGCAGTCATGTAGTAGGTTTGTGAATTGTCTTCTATAAAATCATTAAGTATTTCATTCATCATTCATGTACTCCATATAAAGGTAAAGGAGACTCTGCCAGTCATGACCGGCTCTAGGGTGCGGTGCTCATCCCCGTTTCTAAGCCTAAGAGCCAGTGTTCGTCCTGGGACGGCTCCGTGGTCATGTGGCTGGCATGACTGGACGCCTAAGGCACACGGACACTGTTACCTTCCTGCCAGAAGGGGTGGTACCTATCTATCTACTCGCGCTCACGCACTTTTGAACCGCTAGGTGGGCGGGAGCTGAGGCAGAACAGCAGGCGCTCGCCCCGCTGTGCGGCAATGCTGGGTCACGATCCCAGGCTGCTGACCTTCCAGCTGGCAAGCTGAGCTCTTAACCACTTGCGCCACCGCGCCCCCAACTCCATATACATAACACCAATA
Organism: Acrochordus granulatus; assembly: GCA_032468055.1. Taxonomy (NCBI): domain Eukaryota; kingdom Metazoa; phylum Chordata; class Lepidosauria; order Squamata; family Acrochordidae; genus Acrochordus; species Acrochordus granulatus. The sequence goes on along the minus strand of JANHZU010005576.1, from coordinate 161,532 downwards.
AAGCTACTAATGTAATCCACCTACCCAAGGTTTGTTATCTGGAAGACATTGGAACTGATTCCTATATAGTGCCATGCTAGATATCTAAAGTGAATATTGTACACTTATGCAGTACACATAGGCTTCTGTACAGTTGTGTTTTCTAGACCATATATGTCTTTATTTTATTTATTTAAAAGATTTATACGGCTGCCCATCTTAAGCAGCTCTGAGTAACTGACAATAATAATAAAAACAAGAAATAAAATAATCAGAAAAACAATAAAAACAGTGGAACAAAAACCCTGTACCATAATCATTCCCCTTGGGATGCCCTGCAGCAGGCTCATTACCCTCCTTCCATGCTTACTATGTATACAGTCCCAGGACCTCAATAAAGAAACAGATCTTAATGGCCTTCTGAAAGGCTAGATGGGTGGGGGCCTGTCAAATAGCTGGTGGGAGGGTGTTCCACAAGATAGGGACAGCCACAGAAAAGGCATGCTTCCAATGGCAAGATTTCAGGGAGGACACCTGGAGCGTGTTCGCCCTACCTGATCTAGTGTGACAGATGGAAGGGCAATCCCTCAAATAACCAGGTCCCATGCCATGTAGGCTTTTAAAGGTGATAACAAGCACCTTGAATTTTACCCAGAAGAAAACTCACACAATAAAGTTATAACATGGGTGAACCTATGGGAACTCAATATTGTACACACTATGGCATTTTGGACCAATACGTCTTTTTGTATGTCCATTTTTCAATGGTTGACTTGACTTCCAGTTATTTTATCCCAGGGGCTTGCTAAATGATGGAGCCTGAAAAAGATAACAATTGGGATTCAGGGAAACTGCCTGACAAAGTGTGCGGAAATCTGTAAAGCTGAATACAGAACCACAGCATTTTATAAGGTGTGGGACCTCTTCAAGAAGTATACCTTGATGGTGTACATAGACTTATTTAGTGCCAAGCAAATGCCCTTCACTGCACTCAGATCAAAGCAATACCTCCTTAACGTTTTTCAGAAGAATCTTCCTCATCTTTAGACCTTTCTATCATTGTACCTGTTCAATCCCTTTGTAAGAATTGCTGTAAGTTAATCCTTTAAAAGAAGTTTAAACTTTTTTTGTAAAATAATGTTTTCTTTCATGGTCTTTTTTGAACACAAGGTACAAATGTATCTCTGACATGAAAAGATCCAATTCATTTAGTAAAAATATCAGTACCAAATAGTTGTGTATTTATGAGAATTCATATCTAAAGCATTCTTGAACTGAAATATTCAAGAAATATGAGTTTTAAAATGTGTATCTATAATGTGAACTTCAACTTCATTTCAAGAAGTTACTGACAAAAACTAACTGTTCTTCTAACACAGTTATTAATATTAAATTTAGCTTTTATCTTCTAGCCACACTGGCATTTCTGGAATGAGACTGTCTTTTTAGAGAGATTTCAATCAAACCCCAGAAAGGAACATACAAGTAGTCCTCAATTTATGACCACAATTGTGACCAGAATTTCCATTGCTAAGCAAGGCAGTTGTTAGAGTTGTGCCCAGTTTTGCAACTTTTTTGGCACAGTTGTTAAGCAAATCACTGCAGTTGTTAAGTGAATCACATGGATATTAAGTAAATCCGATTTCTCCCATTAACTTTACTTGTTGGAAGCCAGCTGGGACAGTTGCAACTGGTAATCATGTTACCCTAGGATGCTACAACTGTTGTAAATAAATGCCAGTTGCCAAGAGCGTAAATTTTGATCCTGTGATCAAGAGGATGCTGCAACAGTTGACAGTGCAAGGACCAGTCACATTTTCAATACTTTGTAATTTTGAATGGTTGCTAAATGAATGATTATAAGTCAAGGACGACCTGTATACTGGATATAACAAGTAAAAGACCAGTCATGTGATTATGGTGTAATCCGCAGTACAAAATTCAATCATTAAGCAAACTTGCCCTGAAGTAGCTCGAATTTGGACACCTGCAAATATCTAATGACATAGATTGTACCCATTCTTTCAATTATATAAGAAAAAGAATCAAAGGATTTTTTAATTTTATTTTATTTTTTAATATGTAAAACCTATTTGAAACAACGAGCAAAAAAACTGCTCTTCCTGCCATTCAAAGAATCTATTATTTGAATGATTGTTTATTGCGTCTGCTGGGTCTCTACACTTTTCCATATATGGCTACCTCCAGGAGAAGTATTCTAGAGCAACATTTGATTTTGTTTTAAATATCTCGCTGCAGTTTCCATTTTTAAATGGCGAGATGATTATTCTCCTTTACTTCCCACCACCCAACCTAAGAGAAGTTGTACAACAGTTGAAAATGCTGATGGCTTAACTTTTCAATATTTTTCCATGGCAGCCCTGAGGGGGTTTAACTCTTTCCACTGTGCTGAGATCTTTCTTTTGGAGTTCAATGTTTAACTCAGGCTGGGAAACTCATAAATATTCGGAGTCACTCTCTCCCTCTCTGTTTGATTAGGAAATGAGCATTTAACTCAATGTAATCCCCAAGCCATTAACAAAAAAGCCCTCAACAGCTCCACTATTAGAATTTCACTTCTAACCCACCGAGGATTGAATTAGATTAACATAACTACCAGCAATCTGAGTTTATTTTCTGTGCCAAAAAGAAATGTATTTTCCAGGGGAAAAAAGTGTGCACAGCAGGGAAGGAAAGCGATAGAAGGAATAAGCATAATGAAATGTAAAAGTGAGATATGATAAAAAGACAGGGCAAGGTATAAGGAAGAGATAGCAGAAGAAAGTGAAATAGATGGCTGCATAATCTTTTTAAAATGTGTGGCTCCCAAGTCCTCATTTTTTAAAAGATAGAGACATTCATGATTTATAACTAAGCAATTCTCTAGCTGATTCTTACCTTCCAGATGTCCATTTTATCATTTCAAACTTACAAACATAGAGAATACCAACAGGTACATTTCACATACCTGTATGAGGTTCATCTTTGCATGCAAATATTGTAGAATATTCTGACTGGAAATAGTGACTGGAAATTCAGTACAAAGAGGGTTACTAAAACAAGTCAAGCACCAAAACTCGTTATTCATGACTTAGACATAAAGAGAAACAAGAGGGAAGGTTTTCTTCTCAGAAGCATGAATAGACTCATTAAAAAACTGTATTTGAGAAGAAAATTCAGATGTGATAGTGCTGGGTCAGGATTTGAGCCTAAAAATAATTGTTATAGAAGTGGCAATTAAATAATATCACGATGCCAAATTAATATTTCAGAATGTTCCTGTCATTTATCTAAGATCCGTAAAGGAAAAAGAAGAATATCCTATATTCCCTTAAAAGGCCTATGTTTTTCAAAGCAAGAAAAATAATCTACTCACCAAACAGAAAGAGAAATAAGTATCAGAATACACATAGATTCAGACAGCTGAAATTTAAACATGTCAAAAGATGTTCCAAAAATTCTAAAAGAAAATAATTTAAAATGTTTCCATCAATCAAAGTTTTTATTAACTGAGAATACTGAGATAAAAATCAACAGGGATTTCTCTCTGTTTTGCATATGTTTGGTAGTAAAGAAATGGGGGTTAAAATCCTGAACTTGCAACGGGCATCACATTCAGTTTTTAAAAGTAATAAGTACAGTGGGACCAAGCCAGAAGAAAGGGATTCTTGAACATAGTCTATGCTTTTTAATCTCATTGCAAAAAAAATTCCTTTTAGCTGCTAAGTAAGATTACATTTGTGTTTTTGTTTTCATGGAAAAATTAAAGCCACTGTTCCTCTAAGTGATGAATGAAACAAGGAAAAAAGTATACTGATGATATCATGTAAAACCAATATACAGTGGCCTGATATCACGTAAACCCAATTAATTTTGTATCTGAATAGCAAAAAAAGTGCAAAGAAAATGACTAAATTGCTAGCTTTTTCAGGATTCTAAATTACTTTCCTTAACTTGGTTTCTACATAAACATGAAACATTCTCAATTTATATTAAATTGCACTAAATCAGAACTTATGGTCCCTGTTTATATTATACCAACACAGACATTTATATGGCTTTCATAAATGTTCTGAGAATAAATATGGAATAATAAATAAACCATAAAGTACATGTGAAGATGCAACATATTATCTGTAAAATTTTAGTTCAAATGAAGAATTGATTATAGAAAACATTTATTTATCTAAGCAATTTCTCAACTAGTCATATGTTAACTATCCTTAACCATTTAATAATATTTTCTTTACATTCACTCTAATATAAAAATATTTTTGTCAAGCATATGCAAACGCATTGTTTATTGTTATACCATTAAGTTCAATTCAATAGCTCTTCAGAAAGTGAATTTTGAGATTAGAGCAACTGGAAAAGAATTTGAATATAAGAATTAAGAGAAAAAAATATTAAAATTTAACAACTTTTAAAATGCATCCAATAAGAATTTGTTTCCTATTCAATACAATGGACAAAAAAGGAATTAAATTAGAAATTTGCAAAGCTCTAAGTGTGACAGTATTGAATAAATATAAATTAGTCTCACCGGTCCGCCAAAATAAAAATAAACACCACACATAAAATAAGCATTAATTATTGATTTTCTTTCCATTTACAGTGGCAGTTATCTGCAATTTTGCTTGTACTAAAGGCATATCACAAAAGGGAATTTTTGTATATTCAGTTTCTTAAAAGAAGGTACTGCATTAAATAGATACCTCTAAATGGTTCCATCTCAAGAATCAGGTACACATATCCACAGAGCTCCAAGAATGAAAATATATCTCCTTTTCACGATTTCAATATAGTAAATTTTTACAAACATTTGCAGTGATCAAAGTTGAATGTACATTTCTTGCAAGAGAACCCTGTTGTATTAGTTTTTTCCCCCTTTTTAGACTTCACAGGGGTGCTGGTAAATTAAATACCTGTCCTTAAACCAAATTCCCTTCCTTGTTGCCATATAGAATGCTGGCAACCAACTTGCATTTCCCAAACGATAGTATGCGGGGACAAACTTTCAATAAAATTCAAGATAAAAAAACCCTAAACTATATTATAAACTGTCAAAAGTTCTGCAGTTCCCCTCTGCGAGCTTCCTTTTAAAGGGAATCTGGGGAGGGATCACAGCCTTTCTCTCTTCAGTTCAATGTTTTAAAGTGCATGCACCCATAATTTCAAGTCCAGGTTAAGAGCTGATGTCGCTGGGGAAAAGAAGCTAAACCTTTAGATACTTACATGCTTTGGGCTGAGAGATGAACCTCAAGGTTGGGGAGACTTTTCTTTTCTCTCAGGTGTTACTGAGTAAATACCTTTTGGTTCTGCTTGCACAAGCCACGAGTCCCTTCTGTGTCTCGGCTCTCTTTGTAACTGAGGACACAGCACTCTGAGTCCTAACCTATAAATAGATCTCAGCTCTGTGATTGATATAACAGGCAGCTGACAAAGAAAAAAAACATAATAAGTAGGTCTTAGGCAAAGCAGCAAATGCTGGGTTTTTTGACTTTACGCTGCATCCAGGGAGGAGTCCCCCCCTCCCCGAGTCCTGGGTGGGCTCAGCAAAAGAAAAAGTGCAAAGCAATTACTACCCCAGCCGCACTGCAAGGAACTTGAAGCAAGGAAAGCAAAATGAACAATATCTGATTCATGAAAAATGCAAACTGCTAGCCAGTCTCAGGCTGGTCTGTGTCTTCAGAAACAAACTTGCCAAGGTCTCGGATATATTTTTCTTTCCAATGCAGAACAAAGATTAACACCTTGGTTGGTCTTGGCGGCTTTCTTTGACAAAAGCTGGAAAGAAAAACAGCTGAGTTGTCTCTTATTAATGTACCTGTTGATCACCCACTGCCAGATGTTCCTCCTAAAAATATTGTCCTAGCTCAAGACATTCTCTAACAACCATTAACAGTTCCACATCCTTTCCTTCTGGATATGGCAAATCTATATAAACATAAATATATGTAATTTGCTATACAGCCATAGCAAATTTGGAGGGATGCAGATCTGTTTTTTTTTAAATAATCTTCAAATCCCTAAAAGAACTTCTGGCAACTAAATACAACAGGGTCATAGAATAGAGCTCAGAGCCATTTGGCGTTACAGATGAGATGAGCTGTAGCCAAAATCTGTAACTGTTGATAATTTTGCAGCCAAGACAAAGTTGAATGAAGTTTTATCATTCCAGGTTTTATTGATTGCATACAAGTTGATTGAATACATATTGCAAAGACAAAAAAAGGAGCTTGAAGTAGACTTGGGAAAAGGCACAGAATATAGATCTTTCTTCTACAGGAAGAAAAGTCCATATGTATTTATAGCAAGGATCCACTGACTAAACCCTTGGGACAATGTGTACTCTTTGAACTTTTGGGATGTGGCCCCCAGGGCATGTTCAGAACTTGTCTCCAAGGGGCAAAAATACCAAATACACTACTGAGGGTCCCTTGGATGGCAAGGAGATCAAACCAGTCAATTCTAGAGGAAATCAACCCTGATTGCTCATTGGAGGGACAGATATTGAAGCTGAAGCTCAAGTACTTTGGCCACATAATGCGC
>JANHZU010005576.1:86422-99335 GCA_032468055.1 Acrochordus granulatus | reverse complement strand
CTCTATTTCTGCTTTATATCGTGTGTTAATCATGGTTACTTGTTTCAGATGTTAGGGACAATCACTTCTACCTCAAAGTCCATTGAAAATGATTTTTTGGTGAATATTTTTGGAGACGTGGAACGGATTATCTGACTTTCCATTGTTTCCTATGGGAAACTGCGTTTCTCTTTACGAGCATTTTGCATGAAGAGCGTTCTTCCGGAAAGGATTAATCTCGTCTTGTGAGGCACCACTGTACTTGGTAGGAAATGGAGATGTCTCATAAAATCAGATGAAGAAAAAGTATTTTGCCAGAAAATATCAGGTGGATAGTTTGAGATGGCCACAGTGTATTCTGTCAGTGAGACAAGATAGAATATTTTTATCACTTTGCCCAATGAACCACTTTTATTGAAGAATCTTCATAACTTTCACTAAAGTTTCATATTTAACGAGTTTCTGAATCTGATTTATTTTCTTACCAAGGACCAAAGTACTGGAGTGTTTTACTTCTGTCTGAACCAAGATGAAATGACTTAAGGAAGGAAATCAGAAGATATAAAGCCATCAGATATGACCGGTAAATGGTAATAAAAAAGTAGTGTTCTCTGTATTATTATTATAATTATACTAAAAGTAGTGTTCTCTGTATTATTATTATCTGCCATTTAATGGTTGTCTAAATTTTTGTAGCCCAGAATTGATAGCCCTAGTGGAAGGCAACATATGTGTTTTTATAAGAAGAAGTAAAGTAATAATAACTGGGTTCCTTTTGGCTAGGTTGAAGCTGGCTATGTAGTACTCAGCTGAATTATATAAACTAAATTAAATTCATAATGGCATTTATGCATGACAGTTATCTTATAAAGGTAGATGTTCACTTACACTGTGTGATGTTCACATACCACCTCTGTAGAAAACAATTTAAGTAAAACATGTTAAAGTTAATTAGATTTGATTTAGCTATCCTGCTGCTATGGTAGCTATTTGGCATCCTTTATCTTTTTATTTCTTATTTCATTCATATGACATCTGAGATTTATAGTTGAGCAAATTGCCATACTTATTGTCCAGAACATATAAGCAAAACCACTTTTAACAAATATTTTTAGCTTTTCAGCATGTTCCTTTGTGTTTTGTTCATTAAATATTTAGCAATTAATTTTTTAAAAATCAGTTAAACTCACAATATATTCAGATTAGGTGGTACCTATATATCTACTTTCATTTTTACCTGTTTTCAAACTGCTAGGTTAGCAGGAGCTGGAGCAAGTACAGTGGAACCTCAGATTGTGAGTACCTCAGTTAATGGATGTTCTGCAAGACGAACAAAATTTTTTAATAAAATTTAATTCGGTTAATGAGCGAAAACTTGCAAGAGGAGCACCGTGCGATGATCTCATGCAGGAAATCTCACAATGGAGCCGATGGTTCTTCTTTCTCACTGTGTAAAAAGTGGAAATTAAGTGAAAGTCGTTTAAGAGAAAGAACTCCTGAAATACAGATTCCAGATTCTCCTTCCAAGCAATAACCCTCCCCCTCCTCTTCTCCCCCTTGTCTCCCTCACACCAACCACAACTCTTCTCAAAGTATATGAAGACTGACCCTCCGTCTTCCCTCTCTCTCTCTCACACACACACACAGCACTCCTCTCGTGGCACTATTCAGCCCATTCTCTCCTGCCCATCTCCCTCTCATAGCATGGAGGCAGGGTATGATAAGAAATATTTCCAAACTGCCCAGGAAAGACCTCTGGAAAGCCATTACTGAAGGAAAAGGAAAAAGGTCCTTTTGCCCTTGAGGGGTGGTGGCAGCGGATCTTCCTGATCCAACAGGGGTCGGCCCAACAGAGCCAGCCAAGCAGCAGATGATGGCCAGAATCTGCCTTGGAGTGGATCCATAACAATAAAATTAACCCTAAAGCAGCCACCTTTCCCAGGAAAGGCCTGATGAACCTCCTAAAAACTATACAGAATCAAGAGAGGACAGAACTCAAGACTAGGTGGAAATCCTCTTCCATAAACCACAGGACCATCAAGAACCATCTCTCAAATTGAAATACAGTTGTTATTCTCTGTCTGGCTTGGATTGGGCCCTTGGGGACCCCTGCCTAAAAATCTTCTAGCAAAAGTTAAAGTGCTGGTTAATTTGTTTTATTTTTACTTTATATTGTTTATTAATCATTGTTACTTGTTTCAGATATTAGAGACAATCATTTCTACATAAAATTCCATTGAAATTAAAATCATTAAAATGATTTTTTAATGAATATTTTTGGGCGCGTGGAACAGATCATCCGACTTTACATTGTTTCCTATGTGAAAGTTTGCTTTGGTATAAGAGCATTTTGGATTAAGAGCACTCTTCTGGAACAAATTATGCTCGCAATCCAAGGTTCCACTGTATTTTGATCAAATTTCTCCTGCTAAATTGACTCCCTGAGGTAATCTGTATCTCAAAATTGATTACAGTTTTATGAACATTCTTGATGGATGCTGGGATATTTATATTTGATAAGATAGTGAATGATAACAATGAGATTTTATAATTTTCTATGTTAAAAGATAAATACTATTTGTCAATTGACATTATCCTTACAGTTACAACATTTATTGGCAACTCAATTTGTACCAGAATTTTCAGTTTCAGAGATATATATTAGATAAGATCATTAAATCCTGTGACACCAAAATGGTCACAATCTGTATAAATATCTATTATGAATAAATCAGTTTGATATACAAGTTTTAAAGATTGAATGGAATAAGAAACTAGGAACTTAACAATGAGAAATAGTTTTTATACCAATATTAAAAACTTCATTATATCTTAGATAATAGCTTATACAACCTCCTCTAAATATTTCACTTATTAGACTCTACTGCATTTGTATAAAAAAGGAATGAATAAACCATCATGATGTTAGCAATGCAACCAGAATAAAAGTTATAAGAAGTATTTATCTATAATTAATTTCAAATTGAGTTTAGTATCTTTCTGAACCATAACCTCACTAGATGGAACTTGACAGCCACACAATGGAAATGGATTCTCTGTACCCTCTGTATCCTTACTATTGCCAAGACAATAATTTCTAATTAACATTAGAAAGAAAAATGTATGAACTGAAGATTTATTGTTACTTGTGTCATATGTAAATGATGCCTATAAATATAGATTATGCATGAAGTAAAATATTGCATTAAAATATGCAAACTTTTATTGAAATTATTATGTAAAATAATTCCTATATATATATAGCTATGTAGATGCAAGGAGTCCCTATATATATACTTCATCTTGTTGTAATTGTATTTTCTGTCTCTTTAATTTTTTTGTTTTATTAAATAAAGCAAAAAAAGGGAGTTGGGGAATGACTGTGAGCAGTTGAATATTTTTCTGCTTTTTCCCGCAATATTTGATAATATGGGTATTTTCTTCCCAGCCTAACCTACTTCTTTTATCAGTGAACTGGAAAGAAAAAAAACAAACCCAAGATCTTGCTCATCCCAAGAGGGTAGTATTACCTATCTTATAGGAAATCAGTTGCATAGGTGGTGGTGGTGGCCCCATCATTGTAGAATCCCCACCTTTGGTTTATTTGGCCTCCTCTTTGCAAGTGTTTCAGGAAGTTTTGCAAAAATGCCTGTTTGGGCACTACAGATGGTGACAGATAGCATTTTTATTGGAGAGGGTTTTCATTGTGCTTGGAGTTGATTTAATTCATGAGGTGTTGGTTTTATGGGGAATGCCAGGATAGTTGGATTTTATGTTATACTTGATACTGTAAGCCATCTAGAGTAATTGTGACTGAGTGATATAAATCTAAGTAATATATAATCTAAGTAATATCAAATAATTACAGCAGGAAAGGCTTTTTAGTTCATCTCACCAAATGTTTTCCTTTTATGTATACTATAGCCTTCAGATTCAGTTTGGCATCATCAAAATATAGTAATTTCTATACTTTAATTTTTTTGCTCTTAAAAGCAGAAATCTTCAATTTACCTCAAATATAAAACATCTGTATTTCTCTTGGATTCTTTCTGCTCTCTTCCCATCTCCATTCCCCAGCTGTTTTTGCTGATGGTTTGAATTTCACCAGCATAATGACAAAACTGGATACAAGTTCAAGTCTACTCTCAGCCACTTTAACTTGCTGAGCAAGTCTGGGCCAGTCGCTCTTTCTCAACTCATTTTCCAGTTTTAATACTTGTAGTTCTCCACTTCTGACCAGTCATTTAATGTTTGTTTAAAGTTATGATAGCCTCAGAAAAGATTACTTATGACCTATTCCCAAAATTATAGGGGTGCAGTGGCACAAGTGGTTAAGAGCTCGGCTTGCCAACTAGAAGGTCGGCAGCCTGGGATCGCAACCCAGAGTTCACATCATACAATAAGCATAATCCATGATTAACAAATCATAATGGTTAGCATTGCATAACACAGTTAATCAAACTGGAATAGATCACATTACTGTGTACAATGTGTAAGCCCAGTCACAGATTTCTTGACATGAAGGGTATATTTTGTAAGCAGAAAAGTAGTAAATCCAGCCAAAAATTTAAGAACCCTATATTAAATTAGTTCTCAAAAAGTACATCTTCATTGGGAACAGACTTTTCATAATATTATTAATATTATTATTAATAATATTATTAATTTTTAAAAAGGTAAAGGAGACCCTGCCAGTCTTGACCGACTCTAGGGTACGGTGCTCATCCCCGTTTCTAAGCTGAAGAGCCAGTGTTCGTCCTGGGACGGCTCCGTGTTCATGTGGCCGGCATGACTGGATGCCTTAAGGTGCACAGACACTGTTACCTTCCCGCCAGAAGGGGCGGTACCTATCTATCTACTCGCGCTCGTGCACTTTCGAACCGCTAGGTGGGCGGGAGCTGGGGCGGAACAGCAGGCACTCGCCCTGCTGCGCGTCAACGCTGGGTCGCGATCCTGGGCCGCCGACCTTCCAGCTGGCAAGCCGAGCTCTTAACCACTTGCGCCACCGCGCCCCATTTTATTAATTTTTAGACCTATCTGAATCATAGGGGTCACACTGCTATTAGCTGTCACTAAATCTAAGCTTGTCCTAAGCACAGGAAGTACATTAACAAAATTATGGCTAGCAATATAGACTCCTTGGTATTGTCACACAAAGGAACTTTGGCAGCATTTTTCAAATAAATTTATTAATTTTTCTCTCAGTTCTTTCCAAATATTTGCCCACTGATGGCAATATATTTAATAACTTCTGTTTAAACAAAAAAAAATTGTTACTATATTGGGTCATATTTTAAAACAGGCACTTTCCAAAATAAATTACAGAAGTCCAAAATATGTGGAAGACACCAGATTGGGAAAGGCTTGCCTAGATTCCCTTGAAATACTGCCACACAGTGGAACCTCGCAAGATGAGCACCTCGCTGCGCAAGATTTTTGCATGACAAGCAAAATTTTTTATAGAATTTATTCCACTTGACGAGCAGTGACTCGCAAGACAAGCAAGTTTTTGCGTGATAACTTACACATCATCAGTCAGCGCGCTCTGTATTTCCCATTCAGGCAGCAGCCACGTGAGAGTTCTGTCAACGCTGCCACGTGCAGTTTACTCCATTACTGTCCATGGGCTGTACTGTGAGACGTTGCTGAGGGAAAAGGGAAAAGGCAGTTTTGCCTCAGTGGCGGCGGCAGCGGATCTTCCGAGCCAGCAGGGGGCGCCAGACAGCAGACAGCCTAGCAGCACCGAGGCCAGAGCCTACCTTGAAGCAGATCCATAACTGCTGGTTAGTCTGCTCTATTTCTGCTTTATATTGTGTGTTAATCATGGTTACTTGTTTCAGATGTTAGGGACAATCATTTCTACATCAAATTCTGGTGAAAATGATTTTTTTGTGAATATTTTTGGGGGCGTGGAACGGATCGTTCAACTTTCCATTGTTTGGTATGGGAAACCTCGTTTCATTTTCAGAGCATTTCGCACTAAGAGCATTCTTCTGGAACAGATTAGTCTCGTCTTGCGAGGTTCCACTGAACTTCCTTTTCAAGCATGTAAGAACTAGTACTATACTAAACACGATATAATTTTTCCTATTCAGTGAGATTCTCTTTAGTGAAAGTACCCAGATACTGACACAAAAAAGACATAAATATCCTAATTTTCCTTATCAAAATAAGATAAGATCCAACTGGTGGTTGGACAGATTAACAATGCAATCTTAAAAGAAAACAAATTTTGTGAAAAACAAGGCCATATTGTACAGTCTGGTCAAATTATGTAAAAGGAATCAGGTTACATATATACAACATATGCATCTTTTACCACACAAAATAGTTTACTTCTGTGAGCTACAAAATACAACATGTTGTAAAGCTCCAATTACTACTGCTGACATCTGCTTTTTCATCAGGTTTGCTCACATTTGTAGACCAATAGTTACTCCACAAAGAGCAGTAACTGAGTATCCATATTAAATTTGGCATTTGTGTGCAACAAATGAAAAATTCATAAAATAATGCCATAAGATGCCTGCTTTTTAGTATCTTCAAAAACAATTGAAAGGGCAGATCTTTCTTAAAGTGTGGATCTTCTCATGAATCTCAAATAATTTCTCCTCCCAAACTGATATATTCCATATCATTAACTGCTAAAGCAAGTTTTAGCCATTTACCTGAGGTGGAGCTAGAAAGTGAGGCTGTTGCCATGACTGGTTTGCGTTTTCTCTTTATGTCCCTTGAGCACGGTGGTCCCAGATGTATATTAGTCTGCCTAAAGAATGAATAAACTGTACTGATTAGAAAAATAATGCAACAAGTATCACACTGATGGTCCTTGAACAGAAAATGCATTCGCCAAGTAATTTTTAAGTCGCATTTACTGTGCATTATTTTGAGAATGTAAGAATATTATTTGATTTATACTTGGGTTCTTTATTCTGCTGAGCAGTGAAGGCAGCTAACAAAATTAAAGAGATAAAAGATAACAAATCAAAAACATAGAGGAAAACCTAATAATGCTAAAATTATATAGTAAAATCCTACAAAAGAAAGGAGACTTGACAGATATTCTAATTATTGAGTGAGCAGGATCCAAAAGCAACCCCAGAGGGAATGTGTTCCATAACATTCTTCCAAAGAGTAAGATATATTGTACATTTCATATTCTGTATAGAAACTATCAATGAATATCATGAGAGAAGAAAAACAGATTGAATATAGTGAAATTATCTGGCTTGAAAATCATTCTTCAACATTTATGGAAAATATTGCTTAAGGTACGTAAGGGGAAAATGCATATAATCAAAGAATACAGAAGAGTTACATATGTTTAACCATAGAAAATGAGCTAAGGGTTTCAGAAAGAAAAGAAAAAAAAGTGGCCTTTACTAATCCATCTATTATGTTTAAACAATAAATAAAAGATTGGTAGAATTACAAAGTAGTTAGAAAAACCAGGTATCTCCATTTACTGATGCAGTTGCCTGACACATAGGAGCTGTTACAGGGCAACTTCATAAACCAGTCTACAACAACATGTAGACTTTAAAAAACATTTAGGGCACAATAAAGCAATATACTCAAGCTGTTTTACTTCAACAGGCTGAAGGACTCATTACCTGGTGTTACAGATGTACCATCCTTTCAAGAAAATTGTACTTAATTACTTGAGGGTGCAAAAAACTGCTAGATAGAAATCAATGCTTTACAAGTGGCTCCCTTATTCTTGAACAGATATTGTGATACAAAAGGCAAGTTTTTAATTGTGCTTCTTGGTGGTAGTATAGAGTATATAGGTAATATATAGCATCATAACTATATATTTTCATTGTTAGACCAAATAATTATTATTCATGTCTGGCTTAGTCCTGGCATGAAAAAATACATAGTACTATGAGCGATAGACATGTAAGTGATCCAGCTTACAGATTTATTAGATCTATTAAAGGCAATGAAAAAATAGTCAATGAAATACTTTAAATATGTCATTCAATGCATAGTGTTTTGCCTCCTTTTATATGTGGCAAAAGGATACAAAGGAAATCCTGGGAATATTAACATACAACTACAATAATTTCAATAAGGGAGAGGGAAATATAAATGTGCTAAGATGAGAAGTGCTAAAAATACTTTGCTGAAATAAAAGAAAGATAAACATAGGTACAAGAAGTTATAAATGTTGTCGCAAACATTTTATTCAAATTTATCTTGTTTTCTCTCTGGTTAATAAATCAGAGTCTATTGATCTCTGGCTTGGACCAACAAGGTGTTAAGTGTCTATTTCAAGCTCTTATTGTGCTACTAATTCCATATATATTGAGGGGAGCTGCTCAAACACCTATGGAAATAATTGATGGAGGCATGAAATACATATTTCATGCCTCCAAAATAGAGAGCATGCCAATACCAGTTACTTCTGTCAGCATCTCACCTCCAGATGCTAATAAAAAACAGCACACATTAAAAAATATAAAGCAATCGGCAACATAAATTTGCAAAAAGATATAGATACAGATTTAAATTGTTTAAATACATACATAATAGTCTGAACTTGAAATTGTATAAAATATCTATTTATACTGCTTGTGCAAAAGTACAATAATAGTTTTATTAATTTTGCACTTATGTCAAATGCAATACAAATTTTCTCTCATGCGCAATGGAAAATTATTCCTGAAAATAATTATCCTATAACCAAATTTAATTCCATGCCTAAAATCCAACTGAAACATAAACTTTTTGTTGGTTGTTGGATTTTATTTGCAGATATATTATAATGTATCTAAGACATAACAAAAAATAACAAACAATACAATACAGATATGCAAAATTATTTGAGATGTTAGGAACAAAAGGACAGTAAACATTTTTCTTTGTTCATATGTTGCCTATCCTGCCAAGATTAATGAGTAATCTCTTAGAATTCGGCACTGTACACACAAGATCACAATTTAACAGCCAGGTATCAATAACTCCCATTCTAGGCATCTTATATTTCTCCAAATGCAGTAAATAGGCTACACTGGCAGGTTCTTTTCTCATGTAAAATAAGAGCATATCTCAGACATTAATGCACTGGGGCCTGTGTTATTTTATGAGATGTGCCAACTAGGCTAGACATAGAACACAAGGCTTATATCACTCCGGGCCTGCATCCCAAGTGATCCTCAGTATAACAATTGTATCTCAAGCTTAGAGTGTGAAAAATTAATGCAAGTCTCTAGCCTATTCTCTCTCACCTACTTCTGCTATCCTCAAAGTAATAACAGCAGTAACGGCTATTGACAATAAGCATATTCTTAATTTAGATATCCTGCTTTCAGTTAAGGAAGAGACCTGATTGTTTAGCAAAGTAAGAATTGGACATTCCTATAATAAAGTATTTCTATTAGATTTAATATATTTGGTCTATCAATGGATAGGCTAAGAGCAATGAAGATATGCAGGGGTGAGTTTATTCATTTTTCTGATAATTAATTAGCATTTATACACAATTGTAGAGAACTAGCATATTTGTAGGGAACCTGCACACTGTCAAATATAGATAAAACAAGCAATGTCCCAGCATTGGGTCAGAATATCAACAACTTTGCTCTTTGTATAAGAGTCACTTCTTAGAAGTGATGTTTAATTGCAAATGCAGTACTCAGAATGATAATCACACAAAGTATTCCATTGGAAATGAAAAATAAGTCCTTTCTTAATGAAATATTGAACCTTAGCAACAATAACATTTTTCAAAAGATCCAAGATGTATACCATTTAAATCTGCATACAAATGCAGTTGAAGTCTTTCATTATCTCACAATCCAAAAGCAGAATGATAGACATTCCAAAAATAATTCTCTCTTAATTTTCTACTAGAAGGCACTCAAAGCAGGAATGAAATATTTTAAATAATATGAAAAATTATGTGTACTAATGGAATTGCACTACAAAAGGATATAATACAGGATAGCCAGTTGTCTTTTAAACAACTCATTCAGCTATCTTCATGGGAAGGAACTATTAAGAAGAAATACTTCCTATCAAGAGTATTGGATTGACAGTATTCAGCTCAGCTATTGCTGTTGTACACACTGCATCCTCAGCAGGCAGCATAAAAGATATATTTTCTAAGCCTTGAGGTACCACCTGGGGCTATTTCTGATGCCTTCAAAGGTCAAAGTTAATAGTGAGAACAGAGCTCTTCTACCTCTTTGAAATGACACCAGATAGTTGAACAACCATGTCTGATCTTCACACTGCAGATAGAAATCAGTGCAAGTTGTCCATCCAATCAATTCAATAATCACATATATGTATAGAAGAAATAACTCATTATACAGCACAGACAAGTGCACAGGTATAAAATTATACCTTCAAAAGCTTCTCTACTCTTAACTGGCAAATAAAATGGCTTCGTAAAACAAAAATTCCACCTTTTTCTCCCTAGCCTTTAATTCAGCCATACAAAGCTAATCGTCAAATGTATTCTAACTAACCAACAATTCTCATGTGATTCATTCCCTTGAACTTTGCAACGCATACTACAGTACCAACATATAACAGATCCATCAACAGGGACCACTGAAGAATTTGTTTAGAATTGGCTAAACAATTAATATCTTCCTTAAGATCAGAGATATTTTGGGGTACTGAAAAATACTTAACACCTGAGTTAGCACAAAAAAATCTGTCCCATGGATTTACTTCATTATCTATACTGACAGAGACAAATCTTCATATTATCTTCACCAATCATGAACTGACCATCCAGTGAGTCCAAATGTTTACTTTGCTCTATTTTTTGTGGGAAGGATCATAACAGACACTGACTTTTCTTGGGAAATTTACCAACTAATAAGCACTATATTTATTTAGCACATTTATATCGTTGCCCATCTCACAAACAGTTACTTTGGATGGCATACAACAATTAAAACAATACATATACAAAAGCAATCATTATTAAAAATATAAAACAGTCATTATTAAAATATAAAACCACATGATACAAGAGAGATGAATATCAGCCACAGTGATGGAACCATCTAAGCATTTCACTGGTTCCCTGGGATCCCCAGACCTGATGACACAGCCAAGTTTTGAGCGACTTCCTGAACATTAACAGGTATGAAGCAAACCTAGTGAGCTTTGGCTCATTAGAGATTTGGCACACTAACTGTGTAAAGGAAAACTGTAATCATCCTCAAAAGGGGGCATTATATTATTAGACAGTATCCAATCTCATGCGGAAAAATATCAAGTCTGCTATCACAGTGAGATTCATATATTTCAAAAGTGAAAAATACTGCATAGAAGAATTCTCAGTACCAACTTCAAATTTTCCACTACAGAGCACAGTCGAAATAGAAGCTATGATAGGCAAGCATGATTAGTAAATGCTTTGTGCCCTTAAAGAGCAGCAATTACAGGCATGCGAAGAGAAGCAAAGGCAGCCCCTGAGATGCTCGTCACATGCCTCCCGAGAGGCAGCAGGCCATTAAAATTCCATGATGTAGAATCAAAAACAGCCTGGGAACAGCCAGGAGGCAATACAGCAAATTAATATACCAACAATCTCCAGGGAAAGAGACAAAAAATGCAGAAAACTCTTCACATTGCAAAATAAAATTATACTACTAATGATAACAGTCACCAAACACAGACACAGACTACCTCTAATGATGGGTGTGGAATTCCCAGTGCTGCTTCTAATGCTTTGAGAGAAGTCTCAACACATCACAGACAGAAATCTAGCAATTTTGCTATAGTACAATTTATACAGTCTTTTAACTGCATCTTCCAAGGAAACCTCAACAAAGCCATCTCTCCTTGACACTGAAGAGCTCCTCCTTGCACACTTGTAGCCCCACACTCCACAATTTAGCTGGCGGCTCTGTTTAAATGAAGCAGTGGTTACCAGGTAGTCACTACGCTACCAAAATAAACTGAACTACAAACTACTTGAGAGGCGAAGAAAATATGGGCTATGATACATAGCTCCCACCCTTCAGAATTTGCTTGACAATAGTATTTCCAGTAACATAACACATCTGCAAAGGCAAAGACAGAACTACCAAAAAAATGGCAGCCTATAGAAGAGGGAAACAATTTGGTAAGATAGAGTTAGGATAGCCATCTGCAACCAAAGCTAATTGCAGTTTCTGAAAATTACTTGTTCATGTTTCTTTCATTTAGTGAAAGGGGGAAATCATTTACTTATTTAAACTGCTAAATACAAAGAAGTTATTTGGGGAAAAATGAATAATCTGTACTTTTAACTGAAAATTCAGATTCTTACAGAACAGATTAATGGATATAATATATGGTAGATGAACAGTGATGGATAAGATGCCAAAAATTTGCAAACTGAAGTTTGGTTAATAGAGGAAGAGAATTTGTGCTATACATAAAAAGCAAGTACAACAAAATGACAAATGTACAAAAGTACCAATGTCTCCAATTTTTTAAAAACAAGCGCAAGGCTATCCTAAGTAGGTTTTTCATCCAATTTCCAGTATGGAAATCAGGATTCCACCAAAGCAACGGATGTGTATGATTTATCAATTGGAAAAGGAGAGCTCTGAAATTTTCAAACCATCCTAAACCTCCTCTGGACCATACAGTTTTCATTTGGAAGAAGGAACTGTCCATCAAAACCAATATCAGTTAAATAAAATTAACTAACATGGTTTATGTCATTAAGTTTTTGAATCAATTTCTCATTTTCATTTGTATGCGCTGAATTAGTAGCACAATGAGGGCTTGAATTGATAGATGACATAAAAATGTAAACTATATAGTCATCAAAATGCCATACATTTCTTTTATTATTTGGACAACTTTGGAAGCACTGTACTTGGGACACTTTTTGAAAGTACAGTGGTGCCTCACAAGACGAGAAACTCACAGGGCGAGAAACTCGCAGGACGAGCAAAAAATTTAATCAAAAAAT